>APFE030549449.1:289900-332299 GCA_000404065.3 Pinus taeda | reverse complement strand
TATGAACCTTGAAACAGAATCTACCATGCGAGGCCAATAGCAATACCTCTGTAGATGTGCAACTATTTTGCTTACACCAAAATGGCCAGCAATAAGAGAAGAATGAGCTTCTGTTATGACATTTATCCTCTCCCCCTGTGGTATACACAAATTTCCCAAATGAAACAGCAAATTGTTATGCATGTGATAGTCATTTTCCTCTAAATGATTCCCTTTACTCAAGCTAGCATACACATCTTTAAAGTCATCATCAGATGCATACTATTCTATGTAACTTTCATGTACAATGGAATCATTCTTAAGTAAAGTAACAACACCAATAATAGGCCTTGAAAGCATATCAGCAACTTTATTCAGAGTACCTTTCCTGTACCTTATTACCAAATGGAACTGTTGCAAGAAGCCCATCCATCTAAAGTGTCGTGACTGTTGTAACTTGCTTTCTGATTGCAAGTACTATAAGGGCTGATGGTCGGTATGTATAACAGTTTCTTTGCCCATCAAATAGTGTTTCCACTTTTTGACGCTTTGTACCAATGCATACAACTCCTTATCATAGGTAGGATAATTTACAACAGCACCATTAAAAGTTTCAGAATGAAAAGCAGTAGGCTTACCATGTTGTAGAAGAACTGCACCCATGGCATAATCACTAGCATCAGTTTGGATCTCAAATGGCTGTCTCAAATCTGGTAATGCAAGGACCGGAGTTGAACTGATCTTCTCTTTCAAAGATTCGAAATCTTTTTGCTACTTGCCTCCCCATTGGAAAGCATGCTTCCCACTTGTCACTACATGCATAGGAGCTACTATAGAAGGGAAGTTAGAGATGAACTTCCTCCAATATTGAGCTGCACCCAAAAAACCTCTTACCTCTGTTATGGATTTGGGAGTAGGCCAATTCACAATAGCCTCAATCTTAGCAGGATCAATCCTCAAAGCGCCTCCTCCTACTATGCTTCCCAAATAAACCAAAGAAGTCTTTCCAAATTCACACTTTGACATTTGAAGAAATAACTGATTCTTCTTCAAAACATCAAGTACTTTCCTAACATGCATGACATGATCTTCTCTAGACTTGCTGAAAATTAAGATGTCATCTAAGTAGACAATAACGAAATCATCAAGAAAATGACACAAGACATCATCCATTACCCGCATGAAAGTTGTAGGTTCATTGCACAAACCAAATGGCATCACAAGCCATTCAAAGAGTCCTTGTTTGGTTTTAAACGTTGTCTTCCAAATGTCACTTTCTTCAATTCTTACTTGATGATATCCACTGCGCAAGTCTAACTTAGTGAAATATCGAGCATCTTTCAGCTGGTCTAGCAAATCATCTATCCTTGGCAGTGGGTAACGATTCTTTACCGTTATCTTGTTCAAGGCCCTGAAATCAACACACATACACCAAGTGCCATCTTTCTTTGGAATCAGTACAATCGATGACCCACATGGCGAAGTACCTGGCCTTATGAAACCCTTGTCCAAAAAGTCCTTGATTTGCTTCTTTATTTCAGCATTCTCCATAATGGACATGCGGTACATGCCTATATTTGGAAGAGGAAAATCTGGATGCAAATGGATTTCATGCCGAATTTCCCTCTTAGAAGGCAAACCTGTTGGCTCCTGAAACATCTCATGATACACATCAACTACATCATACAGATCTGATTCAAGTTTTGGATCACAATTGTCAAATGACTCATGATTCACATCAACCTTGGGCTTAATCATAAGAAGAACAAAATTCTTACTTGAATTGACCAACCTTTTTACCTGTCCTGCATTCACCATTGCTATATTTGTCTTCTTGCGATGAGCTCTAACAATGAACTGCTTGCCATCTTTGAAAAGATGATATTTGTTTTCATGGCGATGGAAGATAGCTTTCTTGTCAAACAAGTAAGGACTTCCCAAAGCAATTCCAGATATATCAAAAGGTACCACATCAAGTTCAACTGTATCAATAAAATGTGCAGTAATTGCAAAGCACAATGTGCACTTTCTTGTAACTTGTAAATTTGCATCCTTGCAAATCCATCCAAGTGGATATGGATTCAGATGTTGAACAGTCTCAAGTTTAAGCTGCTTGACCAAGTCTTCTGATATGAGGTTTGCTTGCGACCCACTATGAAAATGTGTGTCAATCTTAGTATGTTTTGAAATCACCCTCACATGAAACAGTTCAATCCTTTCTTCCTCATTAGGAGCTTGTACATGAAAATTTTAGGTACTAGTGTTGGCTTGAATTTCCATCTCTTTTCCCTTCAAGTTTTTCAATCCCATGGTTGTAATTTTGGTTTCATCACCTGAATCATCCCTTAAATCTTGTGGAGTAGATCTAGTAGCAACAGTTTTCTGTTTCCCTTTGGATTTGTTAAACTGAGGTTTTTTCTCAGGATGTAATTTCCAATAGTTTTTCTCCTGATGACCTGGTTTAGAACAATGTTTACAGATCACTTTCTCACTCTCATGTTTGACAGATGCATTCTTTTTGCCCTTTCCCTTGGAGGTTTTCTCTTTGTTTTTCCCCTTAGCGGGCTTGTTTCTACCCTCTTCAATTGTGTTTTTTCCCCTTGCCTCTAAATGGGTAGCTTGGACACAATCCTCATCCAAACTAGTAGGGTTAAACATCAAGATGGTGTGTCTAAGGTAGCTATGCAGGCCACCAATATACTTCAGCAAGGTGTCCTGGGTCTGTAAATCTACCCCTAACAAGAGAGCTCTTCTCATGAATTCTTGGGTGTAGTCTTGGACACTTTGACCCTTAAGTTGTCTGAAATTTTGCCAGTTCATAATGGCTTTCTGCATGTGAGCAAGAGGATAAAATTGTTTTTAAATGGATAACAGAAAGTCAGTCCATGTTAAGGTAACCTTACCACATTTCTTGATCTCCTCTTTGGTCTTGGCCTCCCACCAGACCAATGCTGCTCCATCCATTCTCAAAGAAGCCAACTGAATCTTTGTGGCATCATCATGCATGTTCTGGATCCTCAAGTAAACCTCCAACTGCCTAATCGAGTTGTCAAGCTTTTCTGCATTCACTTCACCATTAAACATAGGCAATTCGAATTTTACATCAAGCTTCAAAAAAGGACTTCTTCACGAGGATCTATGTTTATGCACAGAAGAAGAAGATGAGGATGAAGAGGAAGGAGGTGACGATGGGGGTGGTGGATCACCATTACCTCCATGTCCTTTCTTGGAATGATAATCATCCTTCTTACCTCCTGAAGAACCCTCTCCTTCAAGTGGATGTTTGGACCCTTCTCCAGCCAATTTCTCATTTCTTTCTTTGTACAATATCCTCACCATTTCATTGAGGTCCAAGAAAGCCTTTCTGAAGACTCTTTCTTCTTCTCTTGGATCTGTGTCTGCAGGAATTTCTCCTTTCTGTGCAGACATTCTTGAAGCTTTTGCTAAGACTCTTGAGGGTGAAATTGAAGGTGAAGGTGATGGCTCTCTGGCCTTCCTCCTTCACTGAGGATTCTCTCGTTCTCTAGTCAATTATCCTTCCCCTCTTTTAAGTTTCAACCTGGTAAGCATCAATACTTGCAAGACAGTTAGAAGATCTTTGCACTAAAACAATCAAAAGAAAACTACACCAAAGATTGACTGAAAGAGCATTTATCTAATTTGCAATTGTATAACAAGAGCATTTCGAAGGCTTCCTGACTCGTTTTAGGCTCTGTCTATAGCTTATTTGACTGCTTTTGATACAAATAAACAACAACATAGCTCTGATACCAACTTGATCTGAATTTGAAACTACTTGAAAAAGGTTTACAAGGTATTCAATTCAATATTAAACATGTTTAAAACATTCCCATGTCTTGCAGTAAAGAAACAAATGAAGTTTTCAGCTGTTCATGATCCATTCAAGCATAGTAGAAATATTTCCTTTTACTATTTAACACATTAAAACAAATTTGTTCTACAAAATAAATCAACCACAGATGCAAAAGAAGTCGATGAAGCAGTTCACCCCTCCTGGGCTACGTCTGCTGGGTCCAAGGCTCCCAAATGGGTCAGCACTCGTTTTGATTAAATGCTCAGAATGAAATTAAATCTGAATAGAAGTCTCTACATGTGAAATAGACTATAAAATCGGATTCATAACACATGAATCCTTCAAGATTGATTGTTGGTTCACCTCCAATGGATACCTGCAACCTGAAACAGTTCTCTCAATACTGGGCCCTAGTGGCTTCTAGAACTTTCACGGCTCCAAAACCTGTTCAAATGACCTCTGATGGCTGAAAGACCTGTGCCAATGGCTTCAAAACGTCCAAAATACCCAAAATAAAAAAAATAAAAAAAAATCGTCCAAAACCTTCTTCCCTAGCTAAAGTTATGGTCGTTTAATGAAAACTGCTAGTTTCCCCTAAAAGGAATCCAGCTAACTTTAGTGGAGCTCCGCCAATTATGGCGGGACCGCCAAATTTGGCGCTCCGCCAAAAATTCCGCCAACCATAACTACAATTAAAATACCCGAAAAATTTTGCAGGTGACCACGTGGATGGGTATCCTCGGATTTCGTGTCTGGCGGTTTGGTGTTATGGCCCACGGTTTCAGGCACACGGTCATATGATGTGGGAGGGCTGGCCCTTAGGGGCTGCGCCCCCAAATTTTACCGCCATACAAATTTTCAAACTTAAATGCTTAATATTTCGGTTGAATTTCCACAAGCGTGGCTGTGGTCCAACGGTAAGCCACTGTATTAATATTTAGTAGGTCGAGGGCTTGAATCCACCCTCCCCACCAAAAAATTTTAACATACACACCATGTCCATTGATGTCATGATGGGCGATGTGGCGGCCTATGGGCTTGCCACGTGGTGGCCTCTGATTGGCTGTTTAGAAGGAATATTCCTTGGAATATTCCCTAGAATATTCTAACGAATATTCTACGGAATATTCTTTTTAAAAAAAATTTTTAATTCAAAAATTAAGGGTCATTGGGCAATTTGGTTTTTTCCATAACTTTCACATACGGCAACCATTTTTTGAACCGTTTGTGGTGCCAGAATCGGAAGGAGGAGCTCTATCCGGTCGTTCAGGTTTGAGCCAATTTTTAGCACTTTCAATTTTGAGCATTTTTCGACACTTGGGACATGAGCCTCTGATCAAAGACAGTGGTACAATTACAAAGGTATTGTTATTGGCCTAGAATGAATGAAAGTGTGTCATGATATGTAAGAGGATGATATTTATGTGCTACAAATAAGCATAGTAATAGAAAGTTAGGATTGTATAATCCACTTCCAATTCCTTCCCGTCCTTGGGAAAGTGTTTCTATGGACTTTGTAGGAGAACTGCCTATGTCTAAAACAAATCATGATTATATTTATGTTTTGGGGGATCGTTTAAGGAAGATGTGTATTTTGATGCCTTATAAGAAGTAGGATACAGCTAATAGACTGCACAAATGTTCTTTGAACATGTATGGGTACATTTCGGGTTGCCCAAATCCAATATTTCTGATTGAGATTCTCGATTTGTCAGGAAATTTTGGTCAATATTATGGGGACTCATGGACACCAAGTTGAAAAAGAGTACAAAATTCCATCCAAAAACCGATCGTAAGACAGAAGTGGTGAACAAAATAGTTGTACATCTTCTTCATGGTTATTCCAACAAACATCCTAAGCTTTGGGATGAACACTTACACTACATTCAACGTGCTTATAACTAGGCTTTTCATAGATCGATTTCTACTAGAATACTATTATGGGGTGAAGTGAAAGGAACATTTTCAATTTCTATTTCTGGTTCAATAATTTCCTGAGTAGTGCATCTCATAATAGACTCTAATAGTTTCCAGGTCGAACTAGAAATGGAATTAGGACTAGTAATAATTGCATTAATAACATCATATTTTGTTTCATCCTTAAAATAGAGAGCTTAAGAAATGGTAAGAATTGGTATAACATCTTCATTTCTTGGTTTAAGCTCATCCGTGGGTGGAGAATTTTGTGCTAAGGTAAATCCTGGTTTGATTGATGGACTTGGTTCTGCAAGTGGGTAAAGGACAAGGTTCTTTGTTATTTCTCCATTGGATATTACCATATTTCCCGATCGATACCCAATGTAAGAATCTGCAGTAGCAAGCCAAGGCCTACCTAGAATCAAAGGATGCCCCTGGGCTAGATATTGAGTGTGTAGCACCAAAATATCGATAGGGTATTGTCAAGAATCTACAAAGATGGCCACATCTTCCAAATTCGCTACTAGTCTTACAGTGGATCAGTTTGCAAGTTCTAGGATTGTAGGGATTGGTTTAAGGTCGAGTAGGCCTAGAGTAGGTATATTTGTTGATGTTATAATATTAATTATGTCTCGCAAGTCTACCAACACATTTGGGATATCAACTCCATTAATTTTCACTGTAAGAATTGGGTTTCCTGGATCGCCATATTTGATTGATGTAGTTTTTCCCAACATTATGTCTGATAATTTTCCCATTACATGAATAGTGGGTGGATATGTTGGTTTTCTTCTAGGATTTTTTGAACAAAATTCTTTAATCATTTTAGCATAGATCATCACATCCTTCATAGTTTGAAGTAATGGGATCTTGACAAATAAGTCATGTAACTCGACAAAATGTCAAATTTAGGGTGATGAATTTGTTTTCTCAAGGATAGCCCCTTAGGACAAGGTGGGCCAGTTTGACATCCTCAAGTGACAATTATTTGAGTGGGGGATTTTTATTCCATGGTAATCTGTATCGAATCACCCCGACCTTTTTAGAGGAGTTTCTAGGTTATGGTTATGAGACTTCATCATCAATATGATCAACAATCATCTATGAAGTCTTAGTATTTACCACTTGTCCGGATCAAATATTCAATTCATTACATTTTGCGGTAACAATACTATATACAAAAAGCTTGAGTGTCTCAACTTGTTGGGCTCCCCTATTATCTGTGTTCGGATTGGATTGAACAAGTAGTTGTGGATAAAGAGGAGGATTGCTAGTAGCGGCATTAGATGAAAGTTGTAACTGCTTTGATGGCATAGGCTTGGAAAATTGATTTGTAGGAAGAGGAGGTCCATGCCCGCTCTAGGACGATGAAGGGATTAGACTAGGTTGGGGAGACCATGACTACCAGGACATTGGATACTGATACTATTATGACCATGAAGGTGGAAATGGTACTGTTATGAAACCAACTCACAAAACGATAGAAATGATAGATCAAAACCTTAGAATTCAGCCTCTTCGAGGGGGCAACCTCCTTTACATTACACAAATGAATAATTCTTAGATGATGCAAATGACAAGACCTCCTTTCTATAGATAGGAGTCTAAGGGGTCATAATATAATCAGAGCCGACATAACAATAATAATGTAAGGGCACAATAATAACATTAGTGGGCTTTTATGGGTCACAATAATAACAACATGGGGACTACATGGGTACAAAAATATAATAAGGGGGTTGTACTAATAATAATAAGGGGTTACACTACTAGTATAGGGGCCTAACATGCCCCTCCCCTTCAAAAAATGTTGTCCTCAACACTTGAGTAGTTCTTGATGCTTTTGTATAAAATTTGTGTCCTTCCATCTGAAATCTTTAACACGTAACTTCTTCCACTTGATGAGACACTTTGAAATTGATTGATTTCATTGCTGTCGACTTCTCGGTTCTGTAAATGTTTCAGGTTTCAATATGAATTTCCTTCCTTGTCATGTTTTGCCAATATTGTTGGAACTAGGATATTCGACAACTTTTGAATGAGTACCCACCCTGATTCACCATTCTTCCATTCATACCTTCCTTTGTTTATAAAATTTGGTTGGATAATTGTACCAACCTCTACCATTTCTACAACCATATGTTCAATTTCACTCCTTTGGTCATATGGATATCTATAAGGCTTGACGTTTGGAGGAACACATCCTTGAATAAAATGAATAACATGATCATGATCATGAATATGTGGGAGAACTTTGGAAGACTCAAATACCTTGGAATGATTGTCCAAGACATTTTGGAGATATTGAGAAATACATGATTTCGATGTGCGAATAGTTAGCAAACATAATTGTGCAATTACGCCTTGTTGTTCTTTCTTTAGAAGCTTTGTCATTCCATCATATTTGATTATCTTTCCTGGTTTCCCTGTGATACCCCTTCGTTCAAATTCCTTTCCTTCCGAAGAAACTTTCATAAAAAGTTCTTGAAAATTAAAAGCTATTGTACCCAAGGATTGTAGCCATTGGACTCTTAGTACAACATCAGCAACACCCATTGGAACGGAAAACATTGGGCTATTCAATACATATTATCCCATGGATAGATTGATATTATGGCACTTTCCAGAGCAATTTATGTTTCCTCCACTTACAACCATCACTTGACACTCTGGTGCTGGATCTAGGAAGCAATTCAAGTCCTTGGCTATATTACAATTAATAAAATTATGGGTACTACCGGAATCAATCAACACTATTACCTTTTTCTTCTTGATATGTCCTTTTATCTTTACAATTTGAGGAGTGGTAATTCCGACGAATGCATTACAAGATGTGGTTTGATTCATTTCTGCTTTCTCTGGGGTTGGTTCCTGGTGAGTATCCTTTTCTTTTGATGTTTCTAATACTTTTCTTCCCTATATTTCAATGTTTTAACCTTCTTATTCTTGATATGTCCTTCTATCTTGAGAGTTTGGGGAGTGGTAATTTCTTCCAATGCTTTACAAGATATGGTCGTATTCATTTCTTGATGCTCGATGTGATATTTCACTTCTTGAACAATTTTTCTTCTTGATATGTCCTATATTGATAGTTTAAGGAGTGGTAATTCTGGCCAATGCATTATAAGATATGGTTGGATTCATTTCTTCTTTCTCAATGTGATCTTTCACTTCTTGAACCTTTTTCTTCTTGATATGTCCTTCTATCTTGAGAGTTTGAGGAGTGGTAATTCTTGCCAATGCTTTAGAAGATATGGTCGGATTCATTTCTTCTTTCTTTGGGGTTGGGTCTTGGCACATATCCTCTTCTTTTGATGTTTATTTATCCTTTTCTTCCTCCTCTTCATACTCTATGTAAAACATTTTTTTCTCAGCACACTTATGACCTTTAGTGCATTTATTATCACAATTGTAACAAATCCCTTTTTTTCTTTTTTCTTCCAATTGTTATGGTGTAACCCTTGTAGGTTAGGCTAGGAGAAACAACACTTCCATTATTATAGTTTTCAGGGGTAGACTTTCTTGTTGCCATAATTTTACTTTCCATTTTGTAACAAATCCCTTTTTCTCTTTCCAATTTTTGTGGCGTTGCTTTAAAGAAGGTGTTTCTCTTTGTATCCTCATAATGTGATATCATTTCCTCTGTGAAAATTGATCACGTAACAAGTGGTTTACGAGAACAAAGCCCTTTATACCATAAAATTGATCTAGTTCTAAATATGAAGATTAAATACATACATTTTGTAATAGTGGTACACCATGTAGATCAAAACACTGCTCCATCTGAAGTATCCAATTTACCAGATCCTTGCCATCAAACTTCCTCATATCACTTTTTCTTGATTTTAGGAGCTCAATCTTGAAATGAATATAACTCAGTAATTTTTGTTCTTCCAGTTCTGAAATTGCGACCCGAAGTAGCCCTCTGCGTCCTCTTTCTAATTCCACCATTTTGATCGAATTTAGATTCTCCAAGAAAGAGTTATGCACAATCTCCCAAGATGACCTGATTATATACATTTTGAGAAGAGCGAAATTGTATGAAGTGCCACGTGTCATTGTGTTAACCTTAGGATTTGAAAAATATATACAGGAAACTACAGTCCATCCTCTTTCTATAACTTCTTACGAAATTTCAATCTGATGCTCAAAACAAAAGTTATGACGATTTTCCCAATGTCACCTGTTTCGAATGTAATTCAGGAGTCTCCAAAAACACCAACTTCCTTAGATCATATCTCCGTAAATATTGCGCAAAAAGCTCTAAAATTTAGACCCAAGCTTTAGTGCGATTTCGTCTCAAATGCGTTTTTATTTTCACTTCTAAAACATCACAGAAAAAAGTTATAGTGAAAATGCCACAATGACTTGTTTAGAGCAGTGAAACCCTAGAATCCAAAGCTTTGATACCAAATGTTATGAAACCAGCTCACAAAAAGATAGAAAAGATAGTTGAACGCCTTAGAATTCAGCCTCTTTGAGGGGGAAACCTCCTTTGAATTACACAAATGAACAATTCTTGGATGATACAAATGAAAAGACCTCCTTTCTATATATAGGAGTCTAAGGGGTCATAATATAATTAGAGTCGACATAACAATATTAATGTAAGGTTACAATAATAAAAATAGTGGGCTTCTATGGGGCACAATAGTAACAATATGGGGACTACATGGGTACAACAATATAATAAGGGGGTTGGACTAATAACAATAAGGGGTTACACTAGTAGTATAGGGGCCTAACAAGTATCGGCTAAGATCCAAAATTCAAACTATTAAAATACTAAGAAGGATCTTGAGACATACCTTGATTCATATTTTGTGGTTGCGGTTGTCATGGCTTCTTTGATCCCATGAAGTAAAGTTGACCGACTTCTTCATTTTCTTCTTGAAATACTACCTTCAGCCCAGGAAGAGATGGACATTTGCTGGTAGAATGACTTTTCTCACATATTGCACAAGTTTCAATGGTGTTGAGTGGACATTCCTTCAACAGGTGCTTCTTCCTGCATTAAGGGAAAGAAATGACCATTGCCTTCTCGGCTTCCATCTATTTCTCTTTGGCATGCAAAACGTCCAGTTGTGAAGACAATGTGCTTAGAATATCAATCCTCAAACTATCCAACAAGTTCCCAATTCATTCTTTTGTAACCCCACTACTAGATGTCTTGAGAGCTCATATTCCTTGCTTATACCTTATAGTTCCACGTGAACATTTGATACACAAATCACAGATAGGGTCCAATTCTTCCGTTGAGATATCTCCTTTTCCTACCACATTCAAGAGTTCCAAATATTATTCCCTTAGTGCTCAAAGAAAGATTATCTTTAAAATATCTTTATCCAAGTCACTATGGCCTAATCTTTGCCAGCTATAATTAAACTGTCCCACAAAGTCCTCCATGTTCTCATCTTGTTTATGCGTAATCTTAAAGATTTCCTCCTTAATGTCTCAAGAGTTGCAGTAGTCTTGATCTTTTTCAAGGAAAACTTTCTTCATGTCATCCTATGTTGTATAAATTTTCACCCTAAACCCATAAACCATCTTAGAGTTGTTCCTTTTAGAGTAGTAGGGAATATCTTCAATTTTTTAACATCAGAAATATAATCATATTATTTATAGACAAAATTGAATTTGAAGAGGAATGTGTTCAAATATTTGGAAGAGATACCATGGAAATTATGTAATGTTGTTAAAGGAATAAGCTTCATAGGTGCATCAACTCTAATATTTCCAATTGGAAACTCGATCGTAGAAGTTGTATGGACCATGAATATCTTCCAATATTCACTTGGGATCTCAATAGGTTCTGGCTATTCTATAGTGCATGGTTGAGTTTGTCCAACATCACCCCCTCAATTAAATGGCGGAGTTAATTCCTTGAGTATCCTTCCTCTTATTTTGAACTTGCAATGTTCAATTCCTCAGATCCTCTTCTTCCTATTTCTTCTTCGTTGAGTTCCGCTTCAATTATTGGGAGGGATCATTGCGAAACTAACTACCCTTCAGATCTCATATGAGATCTAACCCTAACATTATGCTCTTGACTAAACTCTCGAAATGATCCCTTGGATATAGGTAATTTTTCCTAGATCTTTCCTCCCTCTTTCTGGGGATCTTCCTCTTCCCCTTTTGTTCTTTTCTCTATTCATATGATCTGAAAGAGAAGGAAAATTATCCAAACAAATCTAAGGCTCAGGCCTTGGAACAAGGTAAAAAAAAATTGCCTAACTAGGACGAGAGGATGGCCCCTATAATTGATAGAAAAATAAACAACCCAACAGTTTAAGCTCAGGCCCTCAAAGAGGTTTAGTATAGACTCCACCTAACAAGGATGAGAGAGTGTTCCTAGAGTCAAGAAAACAAAATCAAAATAAAATAGTCACAAAATCTAAAGTTCGAGTCCTGAAAGAGGTAAAGAATACATAATCAGGACGAGATAATGTTCCTAAGGGAAAATTAAGGAAAAACAAACCAATCACAAAATCTAAAGCTTGTGTCTTGAAAGAGGTATGAACTACCTAATCATGACGACAAAGTGTTATTATAGTCAATACTGGTCATACTTTTGAGCCTTAGATAGCCTCCCTTACAACGGTGCCAAATTCTTGGTGTTGAGATATGAATTATAGATATCACCCTTGTGCACATTTATTGTCAACTTGAGGCTCGGTAGTTGTTTCAAGGCTACCATGAAAAGCCTATGCAGGACACAAGTTCCCTACCCAACATTTGGCATTCAAACAAGCATAATAATTGAGTAACAACAAGCTAATGATGGTAACAACAAATTAGAGGAACAATAATCTGAATTCATAGTAACACGAAATCGATAAATCATTAACAACAATAGAAAGGAAATTATAACAACACAAACAATATAAATCTATGCACACAACTAACGTAACAACACCTGAGCAGGAGAGTGGGCCCTGTTATCACTCCAGGAAACTCTCCTAGGTTGAAAATCGGAGATGCCTGGTAACATATAATCTTCAATATTGTTCTCTGAACTATTGGATTGAATGATGGTTTGGATCAAGCCAGAGAACCATTTCAACTATGTTTTTACTCAAGACATGCATGAACACCCTTAGCTTTCTAAGGCTTTAGACCACTAATGTTCAATAGTTTGTAGATTCAATGTATAGACAGAGAATACTAACCATACCGATAGATGCATTTATATATAAACACATATGAATGGTTAGCTACATGCAGTAAAGGAAGCTTGCAAATATAATGTATCAAAGTAGAGATAAGATGACAGTTATCTGGTCTTAGACATAAAAGAAACATGAACGACATGTTCAAGTGCAAGCTTAGAACATAAGAGAAAATGGACATTGAACATATAACAACAAAATAAGCTTGTATTCACTAGAATGAAGATGAGAAGCTTGAGTAACAAAGTCTCAATAGTCTCCAAAAGTTGAACTTGTATTACATCTTACTTTCAGATATTTATAGCTCTTTACAATGCTCTCGAGCCTTCTAAGGCTCGAGAGGTCTTAGTCTATCCCTCTGTCTCTTCAACAACTTTGCTGCCTTGACTAGGCGAGCATGGCTCAAAGATTTCTTCTTCTGACAGAAGATTAACTGCATTAGGGTAGTTTGATGCATTGGCAGGGAGCTCTCTCATGCCAAAGATGCCCCACAATCACTTTTGTTGTTTTGGATGAGCTACGTTGTCTGCTCCATGATTGTTTGTTTTGGGTTGCATCATGTTGTGTTGCGTTGTGCTGCTCCATGATCATTTTTTGGTTGTGGTTGCATCATGTTGGGCCCTTTTGTTTCCCTTTCCGGTCTTCTGTCTCTGCCTCCCTGCCTTTTTTAGGTGATGTAATGGGTCTGCATGCCTCTGGAATCCTTTTAAAATGCAAACAATGACTGCTTACTATTATAAATAGAGAAATGATGCAATACTCTAAATTCTCGCCCATCTCTGTTCTTCCAGACTTCAAAAGTCCTTAAAACTGGGCTATTCCTCTATCGGGTCCGCCCTTTGGGTTGTTATCACCTATTGTACATGACTTATCCCTGTGTTCCCTTTGTATTTTGAAATACCTAAAAGACATGGGAAATACATTAAAATATGGCTCCCTCAGGACTTCAAATATTATATATTTCATTCCTGAACCCTTTCAGGTCTAGGACTTATCGCATCAGTGCTGCCCAGGGCTCCCTTTGTATTTCATTATATAACATAAATACACGAAAATACATTAAAAATGGCCTTCCCGTGGAATTGAAAAATTATGAAATATTACTTCTAATATCATCTTGTCTAGTCATTGGGTCGCATCGGGCCCATGGTTAGCACTCTTTAAGAATCTCCAATGTGATGTGGGTCGTTGATTTGCTCTCTTGATCGACGGTCCACATTGCATTGTCAATCACTATCACAAGCCCCATACTGTCTGCACCGATACCCGCCAAATGCCTCTACCAATAGCGACTACCGATTGTGGTTTGTTGCTTAGATCTAGGCCATTGATCGTCCAAATCTAACAATTGTTGTGCATTGCACAGTGTAAGCTTGTGATAATGTTTTTTCCACTATTTTACAAGGGTTTTAGCCTCCCGAGAGTGCTTTTCCACCACTCTAAGGGTTCTTCTCCTGCATTGTTTTTTATCGTTGGCTAGATTTTGTTGGCTTTTGAAGACTTAAAGTGAATAATTGGATTCATTTATGGGCCATTTTCCAACAAGGATAACAAGCCCAACACTTCGATGAGCGATGTGGCACAGATTGAAGATTACACAAAGTTCAGGAAATCAGAATTGCATTAATAAAGAAAGGAATACAATAAAGTCTATTGTTACAGTTATCAGATCTAGTGTTTTCATTCTTTCCTTGATGGCCATTACTTATACATTGCATCATTACAAAAATAATATTAGCAAACTCAGAAATTACGATAGATCTATCTTCTCGCAATTATATAATAATAGTTAAAATAGAAAAAAAATGCAAAAGATAGCAATTATATCAATCCATTAGTTTCTCGTTGGTTGAGCATCGTTGCAACCTCTATCCTAGAATAACACTACCAGCTCATTAACAACCATTGTATTAACTCATAGCCTTTTGGTCATCATTATCTTGATTATGCAAAAGAACTTTAATCAGCAAGTCACATAGGCAGTGTTTCCTTAGGACTACATCTCATTAATAAATATTTCAAAAATACATGCCAAATTAATATGCCTTCATTCTTTTGAGACATAAATTAACCTCGCAAGACTATGGAATGGGTAAGGTGAAATGGATCAAATCAGGTAAAAATGGTCAAATTGATCAACCAACATAGGGCATTCCAGTTGTTAATCGAAGTGAGTTGCTCTTCAATATGACACTCTGCCACTTCATCTCAGTGGTTTGTTGGGTTGGGTAATATTTTTGTGTTTTAGTTCATCGTGCCTTCATAGAACCTCCATTTCAGTTTTGGGTCAACGCTGCCAACTCCATTCAGTGTCACCATTATGTTTAAGAGAAGTCATTTATTTAATATGTATTACAATACTCATAAGCCTTCATTTCATGTTTTATTTTCCTGATCCAATTCCATATCAACATCATTCTGTCTCAACCATCATACATGTTTCATGTCGTTGATGAGGGATACATCAAGGCCCTCCTACAATGGGTTGCTTCCTATTAACATCAACACATTATCTAGGAAGTTGACTTAGAAGCATCCATCGGTACCTCGGTTGTTGTATACATCAATGGAACATTTCCTCGATCTTAGTGACAGGTTTACATCAATGGTCTTCGACCAAAATATTCTGTGTGGTTTTTGAACCCAACGCATTTATTCACACCATATGGAGTGTACTTGAGTACCTTGAGAGCCATTAACATCATTAATGGTTTCCCTCACATCTATTAAGGAATTACATCATTGGTTGGTAATGAGATGGTTTCTACCATGTTCAACCTTAGCTCATTGATTCACATGGTTAGAGTCATACGTTGGTTGGTGATCTGAAGAAGATAGAAGACCCTAGATCTAGCTTCCACCATTCAGGTTGCAATTTTAGGATTATACACGATCACTATGTATGATGGCTCTGACCATACTGACATTCATCTAATTAGGGATCCACCATCAGTCATCAGTGGAAATGTCTTTGATCATTGTACATGTTATGTTAAAATATGTGCTGAGTATGGGTATGTCTCCCTCAACAAAATATTGTCATGCTGTAAATGTACTAACACAAAAGATGATCTCGGCAGTTGTTGTTGATCCCGACTTGTGACAAGGTAAATCACTTCAATATTCAGTCATCATCTCTGAATTTTCACTTTACGGGGAACTCTATTATAGGTCATTTTGTCACATCCAACTAATATGCCTCCTAGTGGGATCAATCAACATCCTATTCCCCCTTTACATCATCATTACACAAAGGCATATGCATGACTCTCTCATTCCCCAAAAATTCTACACTAAAATGCATCATCTAAGCATCTTTTTGGATTGTGTTCACCTATAGGTTGCTCCATTGTGGCATGCATTTATCATCTACACGTTTCTTCCCTTTTCACCTATGTTGGTTCTAGAAATTTTGGAAAAAGAGAGAGAATCCTAAAGCTTCCATTTTCAAAAGCTTCTGAGATATGTTGTAACCATTTACCTCAAATAAAACATTTGAATCCTATCCTATCATACCTTGGATTTTCCATCCCTTATCCTTAGATCTCATCCTCCTGTCAAGAGTGTATCTCAATCCCACGATTGGTAAAAGGATAAGAACTCACAAATTACCCCACTCCTCTATATATTTACAACCTTCCATATGCAAGGGGTTGGATTTTAGAGAGTGATACTACCCTTATGCTACAATTGTGAAAGTTATATTTTCATGCATTTAGGGTGATTGGATGTGCACTTTGTGACGAAGGAAGGACAAGTCAACAACTTGTAGGAGCTATTCTAGAAGATCAACACCTATTTATGGTTGTAAGTCACTCCATTTATATCAATACAAAGACTTCTCTAATTTCCTATATGTGATGTTGTTTTTTCATCTATTTCAATACCATGATGATATGTTGAATAACATAGATAGATGATTCTACATAGATCTTGTAGTTTCCTAGCTTGTATTGTCTGGTTGTGCAAGTTCTAATTTTGGAAATTAGGGCTAGGATTGAAGCATTCAAGCCAATGAAGGAGAGAAACATACGACAAATTCCAAGTAGGTTTCATCCCTTCATCTACTTACTTTAAGGAAAAAATTTGGTCCTTTTTCTTTCTGTTGTTATAGGTTAGCCACCAAACCTAGGGGAGATACTTTTTCCTGTAATAGTAAATCTCACATAACAAAGGGTGTTATAGAGTGCTATCGAGTGTGGGTTTCATTCTCTTTGGGTAATGTCCAATACCATAGATTCATATCATTCATGGTTCGCTCCTTAGAATCGATGTGAGGAATTTGTTTGTCATGCATGCATGTAGGTTGTATATGTCCTTGATGTGAATGGATGGTGGTGGTCATTTTTGTGGCTGTGTTGTTAGGTAGAAGTTGAAGGTGTTGTTGTTGGGATGTGTTTGTCATGAATTCATGTCTATTAAATATGCATTTGTTGTTAATGTTTATTGTTTATGTGGATGTATGCATGCATTTTCATGGTTATAGTTGTCATGAGGTCATGGTATGTAGTCGGTATTGTCATGCATGGTAACTAGATAATGACTAACATGATGTTGATATATTGTTATGATTATGATTATACATGTATTGTGATAATTTGGTTGATCTTTCGTATGAGATATCATCCCTTGAACTATATTAAGGTATGTTAAATATGCTTATATTTTGGTTTAGCTTACATGGTATGCTTTTAGGAAGAAGAAAAAGAGAGAAGATGACTAGCAGGATGGTAGAATATAGTTTACAATATTCTCCATATACATCATATGAAAAACATGGTGAGGGGTACCCTCATAACATGGCATACACATTGAGAAGTTTGAAGGTAGAAATAAGAAGTTTTGAATAAAATGATGACTAAATCATTTACTTGTTTAATACAATTATCCTTCAATGTTTGTCAGATTTATAGAGACATGGATCGCTTAGGATCAGTCATGGACCGGAGGACAAGACTAATGGGGAATATGGAAGTAAGTCTCATGGTGCGTATAAGTCATATAGGGATGACATGATCAAAGATGGTAGGTTCTTGAATATGTCGGATAGGAGAGGTGATGGACACAGGTTCTATTCTAGTTCTGGGTCTAACAAGTGTCATGGCCATCATTGTTATCATGCTTTTAGGAGGAGTGAAAGGGGATATTTTCCATATGAGTTCAAGGAAGCCAAGTCACCTATATTTTATGGAGATTTGAAGAAGTCAGAAGATGCAGAGACATGGTTACTTAGGATGAGGAAGCTCTTTGAGTTGCATGATTACACAAAGAATATTAAGGCTAGAATAGTTATCTTTAACCTCAAAGGGAAACGAAACATCTGGCAGGAAAATATCAATCGGGTTAGAGACATTAGGATAGAGGAGTTGAGTTGGAATGAATTCAAGGTACTTTTCAGGAAGAAGTACTTGTCAGAAAAGTACTATGTTAGTAAAGCCAAGGAAATCTATGAGCTAAATATGGGATCAATGAAAGATGATGAGTATACAACCGAGTTTTGGAATTGTTGAGGTATGTATCGTATCTTAAGGATGAGAAAGCCAAATTGCAAATATGTGTTAGTGGATTACCATTAACATTTAAATATTAGATTGAGTATGATGAGCCTCGGTAACTTGAACAATTCATTTGGAAGTTGAATCATTTTATGAGTAACTAAAGTGTAAGACAAAATATCAACAAGGTTGGAAAGGGAAAAACAAGACCAAAGGTAAATAGTAGCTGAAAAGAACAAGAACCCATGATGTAGGTGAGAAAGAGAATGTTATACCTTAAAATAATTTTAATGGACGTTAGCCTAGAGAAAATTAGAATAAAGGTGATGGTAGGAGATAGTTGGAGTATTGGACATGTGGTAAGGAGAATCTTAAGAAACATTGTCTGCAAAATTAGGGTGGTAGAGCTTAGATTTATAGTGCACAGGAAGTTCATATTGTTGGTGATGTTGCGCAGAGAATTCCATGGATATAGGCATCATTGTATAATAGGAAGGCAGGTCACTAGGCATCTATTATTGAGATGGACAGTAAGATTTCTGATCAAGTTCTTTCTATGTTAATCCTATAAGTCTGGTTTGAATAAGAAGTACATAAAAAATCTTGGTTAGTGCAATTGGTAATAGGCACAAAGAAAATAGTTCATCATTAGGTAAGATCTTGTGCATTTGAGTTGAATGGTATGCCTACACTAGGGCATCTGAATGTACTTCCATTGGGATCATATAGTATGCTTCTGGGTATGGATTGGTTGTAGCCTAATATGACCAAGGTAGATTGTTATGAAAATGTTATTGAGTGCTTAGATGACAATGGAGAACAAAGAATCTTGCAGGGTAAGAAAAAGGAAACATCAATCAGAATGGTTAAAGTTATGCAGGAGAAGTGTAGTCATAGGGAAGGGTGTGTGTTATATGTAGTGCACATTTCCAGAGATAAATATGATGATGTTGAAGACGTGGAGGTATTGAGCAGGTAGCCAATTTTACAACAATTTCAATATGTATTTCCTATAGAGATTTTAGAGTTGTCGCCTCAAAGGGAAGTGGACTTTTGTAATGAGTTGGTACTAGGGGAAGAATTAGTGCCAAAGGAACCTTACAAGATGAGCATACCAGAGTTATTTAAATTGAAGTTTCATTTGAAGGAAATGCTTGACAAGGGATACATCAGGCCATGTGTGTCACCTTGGGGTCCACAAATGTTTTTTGTAAATAAGAAGGATGGTACTCTTAGTTTGTGTATTGACTATAGGTAGTTGAACAAGGTAACCATCAGGAATAGGTATTCGTTGTCGAATATCAATGACTTGATTCACCAGTTGAAGGGAGCAACAGTGTTCTCAAATATTGACTTGAGATCATGATACCATCGTGTACACATTAAAGAAGAGGACATCTACAAGACTACTTTCTAGACTAGATATGGGCATTATGAGTTTTTTATAGTTCCATTTGGTTTGACTAATGCTCCAACTTATTTTATGTGCTTGATCAATAGCATGTCATGTCCTTATCTTGATAAGTTTGTTATTTTGTTCATTATTGATATATTGATATATTCTAATAATGAGGAAGAGCATGTCAAACATTTAGCTGTAGTATTGATATTTATAAGAGAGAATTAGTTGTATGCCAATCTTAGTAAATGCAGTTTCTTTTAGATAGAGGTACATTATTTAGGACATGTTGTTTCCAAGCAAAGAATAGTAGTGGACCCAGAAAAGGTAAGAGCTATTATGGAATGGGATGCTCCTAGGAATGTGGATGAGGTAAGATAATTCATGTGATTAGTTAGTTATTACAGGAGGTTCATTAGGAACTTCTCACAGTTTGCATATCCTATAACATCATTGCAGCAAAAAGGAAAAAAAAGTGAATGGATAGAAGAATGTTCCATTGGTTTTGAGCAGTTGAAACAATTGTTGACAAATCATCTACTTCCAAAGATTGCAGATCCGTATAAAGAGTTCATGGTGCACATAGATGCTTGAAAAAGAGCACTTGCTGGAGTCCTGATACAGGATGGTGTTGGAGAGTTGGCATTTTCTAGATGTCCAGTGGCCTAGTAAAGATATATTCTAGTGTGTTGGTATTGATGTCAACAATCATGATGGGAGATGTGTAGGATAGGTTGTATTGCCTAACCATCGGTTGGAGGAATCCCATGGTTTCTGCAGTGCTCTGTAGAGAATCATCACAGTAGTAGGATTATTGGAAAAGATAGAAAATGATGACTACAGTGATGGTCTAGATGGAATTCCATGGTAGTTGCAAGCTTCATGTAGAGAATCATCATAGTAGAAGGCTTACTGGCGAAGCCATAAAATGATCACTATGGTGGTTGGGAGTTCAGGATTCCAGGCACAAGAAAGAGAGTCAAGGAGTAAAAGCATGTTAGAGAGTTGGTAGCAATTTTTTAGGTATAAAATGTGCTCAAAACCTACATTGGACCCTATCCATTGGAAATTTATATGAAAGAGATTTCCAATGGTGTGTGGAAGTTTAAAAATGACTTGCAACATCAAAATTTATGTTCTACAGAAGTCACGACCTTGAAGTCCTTAGTAGGTTGATAAATCTGAGTAGGCTATATCGAGGATTTCAATATCGAGACCTCAAAGAAGGTCATATCAGAATATTGAAGATCAACAAAGAAAAAGGGTGAATATATGAACCTCAGTGCAAAGCATATTGGGATATAGGAAGACGGATATCATTGAAATATTAGAGGCCTGGGATATCAGAATATTGAAACTTCTTAATAGTGGTATTTTAAGAAGTTATGATATCTAGTAGGTCCAATAGTTGAAGCACCAAGGAATTTTGAGCAAAGTGAATAAAGGATCTTGTTGCAAAACCAAGGCTAATCGAGACTCCTTCCCTCTCCTCTCGTAGGACACATGGTGATATGACAATGGGCCCAAGAAGCTAAGGTGGTTAGTGATGTCATCGTGACATGATGGTATGGTGGACACGTGGCATCCTGTTTTAGCATTTTATGTGGCCCAATGGGAATCATCATGACATGTGTCACCTTCCTGGAGTCGCTAAGTGTGGAAGTGACGTCATCATATTAGATGTTAGAATATCGTAAGATGAGGACATCGTAACTCCGCTGAAAATGGCGGTTGAGAAGTTATGATAAAGGGAACTTCGATATTACCTAGCACATGGTTGTGTGGAGACCCAAAGAATGAACGATGCAGAGTGCGGCTAGCACCTAAGTTCTATGGAGTATACCGGAGGATGGAGATCTTGTAAATCCTGTGTAAATGCACATCGAAAATGATACGATCCCTAAGGAGCTCCGATATATGTGCTGGCATTTGGTTAGGAAGTTAAAATAACTAAGGGTGAAGAGATATAACATAGGGAGATAGGCCCCTAGTAGTAATATGAAGGCTTACCACCAAAGTTCTATACTGGTGGTCACAGGAAGGAGTCCTACGATGAGAAAAGCGATGAAAACTAAGAAGAAGGAGCTAAGATGAAATCAAAACTTTACAGAAGCTATGATACAAAGGTGCTATGATATAATGATAAGTTGGTGGTCGCTACCCCAGTTATATGAGAAAGTAAACGCTTAGGGAGCTTAGTGACCAAGGGCCTAAGGGTATCAGAACTGTGTGATATCGTAACATTCCTCTTTTATGAGTTATGATATTTTGCAACTCAAATATAATAGTACAAAGATATATGGAAGATGGATGAGTCGACAGAAATTACCATGGTAATGCAAAAGAGTTGGTCTCAGGAGTAATGGATACTAACAAAGATCACTGGGTTAAGGAAGTAAAGACCACGATTTACAAAAAAGAGTGTTTCATTTTCCTTGAGGTGAGACAAGCAATGTTTGTGCTTCGATGAATCCCTCAGTGAGTTAAATGGATTAATGGGTAAGAAGTGGAAGAACAAATGTAGATCAATAGAGTTGGTTTATGTAGTCAGATGGACATGAAGAAAGTGGTGACACAAGGTAATGAGGACAGTGGTCTACATAGAAGCCTTGATGAAGTACAACAAAGATGTGTGAAACCATTCATAAGCATGGAGAGCCTTAGTGATAGGAGAGTTGTCCAAATAAAGGACAGTGCATGCTTGAAGTGTGTGGGTGAACTGAGAATTAATTCTCAGTATGGAGAAATAGTTAGGTGCCCATTCTCATGGTTAATATAGTAGCAGAGAACAAGTCAGACACAAAAACATAATGGAAAATCCATGCCAAAATACACTTTGGAAGTGTGAATACAGGATATGAGTGACAACATCGCTCAATGAGAAGCAAGGGAACAAAATAAAGAATCCTAGCTAAGAAAATATGGAATACATCATTGTAGAGTAAGATGTGTGGGGAACTCATTATTGTGAGTGCACTATTGTGCATGAGGAAAAGTGAGCTTGTTTTGCTATGAAAGGTGGAAAGTGCCTATTCAAAGGAAATACCCAAGGAGAGTTAGAGTAACCTGAGAAAGGTCAAAGGTGCCTGTGTTCTGAGAAGAAGGTCAAGCAAGCCAGTGCTACAGTGTTTCAGGTTGATAGGTCCTAATGAATAAAAGAGGTCAAGATCTTACTGTATGTAGTTGAAGCACGAAGTGTAGAGAAGACTGCATGGCCTATGTGTGTTGGTGAGTGTTGCGAGTGGAACAAGGAGTCATTGCAGATCATACAGAGGGTCGAGAACAATAGAGTGTTGTGAGGAGATGTCATGAGTGACTATTTTTTATTAGACCAGTGGGTTGTTGTAGAATTAGCATAATGAGTAGGGTCGTGAAGAGGAAAATGTTGATATCAGGCAGAGTAGCTACCAATTATAGAGAACATTGAGTTCCTTGCTTATAGTGGGTTCGAGCCTGCATACCGGAAGATGGCGCTTCCATCTCTAGTGGATTCGTGAGAAGGCTTGGGGGTTGGTTCCTCCTACAAGTTGGTGCTTGAATAAGTCCGAGGAGTTGCAAGTTGTGGCTTGTGACAAATCCATGATGTTGGTGCTTCAGATGGTGCTTCTAGTAAGTCGACAGATGTCTACAAAAGGAGGGAGTTGGTGCTTCGTGCTAGTGGTTGCTAGAAAACAATCAAAGGGAGTTGATGCTTCTTGTGAGTGGTTTCTCACAAAACAGATTGATGTAATATAGTAGGTGCTCATATGCTACATTAATAACAAAAACAAGCTTTGGTGTTTTTTTTCCCGAAAGGGTTTCCACGTAAAATGTTGTGTCTCATGTGTATGATGCTCATGATGTGTGCTTGTATGTTTATTTGATATTGCTTCCATATTATATTTTGTTGTTGATCATATGGATGGTTTGCAAGATTGAATAAGGAAAGTAAATTCACCCAAAATAATTGAAAATTAACCTTAATATTTATTCACCCCCCTCTCAGTATTAACATTGTTTCTAATATTTGGTATAAGAGTGAGGTTCCTTCAGGAATATCTTAATTTCCAGAATGTAGATCAAAGGGAAACAACGACTAATGAATATTACCTTACACCTAAAGGAGTTCCATCCTTAAGTGAATAAAAGTACGTGTTATGGAAAGTCAAAACGGAAGCTTATTTAATGGCCTTGGATGTCGATGTATGGTGCTCTGTATTGAATGGAGAAAAGATTGAGCAGAATGAAGAGGCCAAGGAGGTCATCATGAGAGATCTATCTAAGCCAGACACTAATAAAGAAAGGAATTGTGAGATAGCAACGGAAATGTTGGACAGACTGTAATGTCTATATGGGGGAAATAACCATGTCGCTAAAGAATGCATTGAGGATCCTTGCTGCTCTATCATTGAATCAGAACATCCATAAGCTTCTAATCATCACACTCATGTTGATGATGAATACGTCTTAGAATGGAGATCATGTTTATTAGAAGGTAAGCTATTGGCGTGTGCTAAATGTAAATAGATAGGTCATTCATTATCTATATGTACATGTGAATCACTTGAAGATAGAGATAGCTATGGATTTAGTAGATGCAATGAAGATAGAGCCACTTTAGTAGCAATATCAAATGAGGGATTCTCATAGGAAGAAGAGATATTCCTGGGGTGCTCATTCATGGGATAAAATGAGACTACCCTAGGTAGTGATGTAGAAGAGATAACCCTTAGAACTATGGAAGATTCTATGGACACAAAGATGATTCTAGATCTCTGTGGTGACTCAAATAGCACCACTGACAGTGAAGAAAAGGATGTATATGAAAGGATATTTTTTTATAAAAAAGTTTATCTCTTGTCTAAAGAAGATCAAGGATCTATTAGAGGAAAATCTCAAGTGAGAAGAGCAAATGAAAATCTATGAGTTTGAGAATGAGAATTTGAGAAAAACAATGGTTGAACTAAATGCTCAACAAGAAGAGGTTAGCAGACTGAATGGGATATTAACCAATCAGTTGAGTGAGAAGGAATCTTACTATGAGAGACTACAAAATGAAGTAGTTTCACTGAGATATGACTTAGAGAAGTTAAAGAGAGGGTTGTCTCAACATTATAAGCTTAAGGAGAGAAAGAACATCTTGGATTAGATTCTTGGCAAGAAATTATCCACTCTCATCAAGGCTTGTTTGGGTTTCAAGGAAACACATATCCCCAATAAGCCAAAGGCTGAAGGGTCAACTTCCCATGTAAAGGGAGTTCAAGGTTTCAACAAAAACAAAGGAAAAAAGGTTGGTGGATAACAACAACAACAAGAAAAGAAACAACAACAAGAGAGGGAATGACAAAAATAGAAGGCTAAGAAGCAGAAACTAGTAGTAAAATAGAAGAGAGCCAGGAAACTGCAAGAAAGAGTGAAAGGACACAATGCAAAATAACAAATAAGGCACATATAGAACTAGTAGAGTTCCCTTCCTCCTCAAGGAAAGAGCCTTGAAAGGAATGTAACCTCTAGCATTAGAAGCCTTTTTATGGGTATTTTTTTTCTTGCAATAACTTTGGATATAAAGCCATAGACTATAGATGGAATGCAAGAAGCAATATGTGTTGGGAAGCAACAACCCAAGGATGAAAAAAGAGGCTAGGAGAAGTAATTTCACTCATGATAGGAGTTTTGAAAAAATCATTGTCAATAAAAGTAACTCCTCAGCCCCATTCTTAAACCATGTTGAAAGCTACAAATATGGAAATTCGGACACAAGAGAGACAACTACAGAAATGAGGAAATTGCATGGTCCTCAGCATATGCATGCAAATGTAGCAACTCGGGATTTGGAGACAAAAAGGAAGAAAATAAAAAATGAATAAAATTTTGTCTTCAGTGCTCAGTATCAAAAGAGAAAGCTAGAAAGAGGGGGAATATATCAAAATAATGATCCCCCTACTCCTATAGCAGACCCCCTTGTAAGGCAAAAAAGCAACAAGAGAATTTTGGTGAAGAAAGAAGAGTTGAAAGGGGAGGTTCATCTATCAACGTGTAGCTTAGAGAAATCCCAAACATGGGCAAAAGAGAAGCTGGAGAGTAACTCTTTTGTCAAGACTTGGCCATTGAAATTTTGGAAAAAGAAGAAGGATGATCAGGTCAGGGGGACTAGACTCTTTATTCCTGTTCAGTGAAGGAAGTGAATGGCCTCAAGGGAGGCCAAGTAAGTTAGATGTAGGAAGGAAAAAGAATGAAAAGAAAGGTGCATCTGATTGATGAAGGTATGGTCATGCTATCTTGCTGATTAAAAGAATTAATTGGTTTATTTTGAATGTATCATCATTGAAAATTAGAGGAGGAGTGCAGCCAACATGAGTTCAAGGAGAGTACAGAAAAATGTCTTATGTTGCGGGAAGAACAATATGGAATGCAGTAGAAGATTAGATTGACAAGAAGCTTATAGTCAAGTCAAGTCCATAGGATCAGTCCCCAGACAGAGGTAAGAAAGCAGTTGTAGGTGATCAAAGAGAATTGGCTCAAGGGGAGCTGCTTTCACAAGCAGTAGCAGGCAACAATTGTCACCCTTATAAAGGAAGATTGTTGAGCAAATGAAATGTTTACATCTTTGGTGAATACCTTTATTTCATTAAATTGTGAGTTTGATTATTCCTAGTAATCTTGTGTTTATGAAACACATTTGGTGCAAGATTTCAGTATCCTTTAGTCCATCAATTGGTATCGCTATTGGAATTGATAGTTTGGGCTTGTGTGGATAACCTTGTGTGAAAATGGAAATTTCTTTCTAAGAGGAAGTATTAAACTTTTCTTGGTACACTGTTCCATTTGTATCCTTTCTTTTTAGGTACAACTGGAATTGTTTGAGAAACAATCCATGTTTTTTAGGCTTTAACTCATAGGGAGGAGTGTCAAATGTAAATATGCTTAGGAAAAATGAGCAAAGAAGATGAAGCAGCAGCAATGAAGAAGAGCAAGTCAAAACGCATCATCATTGATCATTATTTGGAGTACCAACAACACCACGAGTAGTTTAATTGTCAGTAGTCATAAGGTGTCCAAGAATGGAAGCACACAGAAGAGGCAGTATATGTTCAAGGGAAGCATATCACATATGCCCATTTTATGGAGAAAGAAAATGACAATCCTTGAAGAGATTTCTGCAAAGTAGAATGCACATGTCAACAACTAGAAGTTTATCTTCACAGCTAGAAAGAAAATGAGATGATCAAACTATGCTAGGTAGAAAGCAAATGAAATTACTAAATTATGCTAGGTAGAAAGCAAATGAAATTTCTGATGCGGATATCAATTCAATCATGGACTTCATTGGGCTGCATCCTAAAACATAAAACAAAGCATCCTTAAGTTAACTTTAAGAAATCAAAGGAAATCTAATTGCAATGGACCAAAGACCTGAACTAGACACATGGCCCCTCATCCAAACAGTCAACCACTTCAATCAACACAACATGGGAAGCATAAACCAAAATCCATTAATCGAAAATAGTTTTAACATAATGTTTTCAAAATTACATACAACGATGCTCACCAAAATACGGAGTGGCCATTGTTCTTATAAAATTTCTTCAAATAACAGCATGAGAATTTTAAGCCTATGTATCTTCATTACAATCCCTATTAAACCAAATTATATCACTTAATCATTGGTTTTCTATTTGGAAAAGCAAATCGATAATATTTTGTGAAATTCAGACTATGTTCTAGCATATGATATTGTTGTTGACTTTGAGGTTGACTGTATTGAAGTGCGATTATCTTGAATGATTGGCTCGAGAGAATAGGAAAGAATCCATGACGGGATCATTCCTCATCTATCCATATCTTCTTTTGTTGAGCTAGTGCACTCAAACCTTGTCAACAATGGAGGTAGTTGTGAATCTGTGGACTAGCTGCAAAATCAGGTCAATTCCATAGTTGAATGAAAAATTTAATAAAAAAATAAGGTATATGGACAAAATATGAAAAAGAGGACATGTAAGTGCTTACCTTAACAAAAACTTATGCTTATTGCATTTATTTAGGTAATAGGAATAAGAAAAAGGAAGAAGTATGGGCAAAAAGGGTGTCAAGGTAAACCCATCCTTGGACTCTACAAGATGTGTTGGTGTTGTAGTGGCTAAAAACACCCTCCAATTTTTTTCCTTAGCTTCATTTTGGAACATCCCTACTAACCATCCTTAGTAACATGTCTTGTACCATCAAGCATACAGGCGTCAACTGTTTCTCAATGTCTTGTCAGCTTGTGCATGTAAGTTTGCTTCACTCCCCTCACAAGTTGTCTTTTCGGACTGAGACCATGTGCTGGCCAAGTAACTCCCCCAGAAAATTGCACAATTCTAGAGGGGAACCAACCTTCCCTCCATAAATTGTGCAAATCACTCTGTCAGGCTTCCCTCAGAAAATTGAGAAATTCTGGAGGGGAACCATCCTTCCCTCTAGAAATTACACAAATTAGCTGGCCAATCTATTGAGCTCAAGAATTGTGCAAATAAATCTGTCAGTATTCCCTCAGAAAATTGCGCAATTGTCGAGGGGAACTAGCCTTCCCTCCATAAATTGCACAAATCAGCCTGGCAACATGTTGGGCTCTAGAATTTCACAAAGAAGTCAGGTAGTCTTCCTCCAAAAAACTACACAATTTGACCCAACACTACTACTCAGCCCAAAAATGCGCAATTTTGGGAGGTAGTCACTTGCTAACCCCATCAATTGTGAAATCCCTTTTGGGTAGCTAGCCCATCTCAGCCTAGGAACTACACAAATTTTCATCCTAGGCTTGCACACCAATGCATGTGCCTTCAGGTTGATCGGTTCCCTCTAGGATTGAGCAAAACTAATTTTCATGCATGGACTTCTTTTCCCAAGGCAGCATGCAAAGGAATCCCTAGATTTAGGGATCTATTTTTAGCTATTGGAGGTTACATGCAAGGCTCATTCTAGAAACCTTTCGCCAAGTGTCACGTTTCCAAAATTTATGGCATGCACGTCATAACCTCGATTTTATCGAAAATTATTAACTAGACACTGTAGAGCTCATTCCTCACATCAACCTTGTAGCTCTGATGTACCACATTGCATCTAGGAGTCTTCAACACTTTTAGCTTAGTTGTTTCAGGGTAAGTCTTCTTTTCATGTATTGCATTGTGTTTCTGCTGCTTTTTGTGGTTCTCTTTGTTTGAGTGAGGTATTCTTGATTTCAATAGGCGCTTATTGTCGTTTCAATGTATGTTAGCTTGTAGAAGTGTCATTTCAGTTTCCATTCACATCTCACTGTTGTCGCATGCATGACACAATTTTTGCACTGCCGGTCGTCGTTGTGGCAACCCATTCCACACACACGCATGCTTTCTTGTTTTCTGAATCATGCACTTGTTATTTGCCTGGATGATCATTCACTCTTGTTTTCACTCAGCTTCACCCTACACTTATAATTCTCATGTTTCTGTCACCCATCGGTGGGTTTGGGCTACCTTGGCTCGACTCTGCCTTGCCCGGATAACATTGAACAATTCTAAGAGGGAAGGCCCTACCTTCCTCCCAGATTATGGTCAAATCTGGCCAATCAGTGCCCTCCAGTCATGTTTTCCACAATTCTGAGAGGCAGTGACTACAGGAATAAAAAATTGCACAATGTAGTCCCTGGGCCTACATCACTTGTCAGCTGAAATTGTGCATTGTGCAATCTCAACATCTAGCAAGCTAGGGTGGACTATGCATTGTGCAGTTCTAGCATTCAGTCAGCCTCCCAACAACATGAACTATCCCTTGTGCAGTTTTGGTATTCAGTCTCTCGACCTCTTGGTAGAAATTGCGCAATCTTCACGACTAATCACACAGGTATGTTGCAAGTCAGTCCTCAAGTTTGTTTTCGTTTTCGACTGAAAGATTGATTTCTATGAATGTTGCTATGTCCCAAGGTATCATAGGTGTTCATGTGCCTCCTAGTGGCATAGGTACAATGGCTTCCAGGCGAGTAGAGTTAAAGACTGTTGAGAGCACAATTTGAGATGCAACCAAGCAAGTGTCTATGAGATTTCCTACCAAGGAAGACATCAAGTTGTTAGTAGACAAGGACATCAAGATGAAATGGTAGTAGCATCCTAGCGAGCGTCACCATGAGTAGTAGCAGATGGTAGCACTCCTACACGCGATGAATGCAAGATGAAGGTTGTTTAAAACATGAAGACAGAGAAAAGCTATAAGTTCAAAGCAGATCAACTTGTGATGAAGACAAATTTGGAGATTGAGGCTATGAGTTAACGACGCGACAAGGATATTGCGCGACGGAAGAGAGAGAACTAGAGAAGGAGTTTCATGTGATGATGCGGAAACTCAAGGAAGAAGAGGAACTGTATAGATGAGAGAAAGGTTGCAGTAGGAACAGGTACAGTAGGAGGCACAACATGCACAGACTGATGAAACTACGCCGACACGGGTTATGGACTCATCCAGCAGCTAGCATAGAGTAGATAGGGTTAGTAGTGCTGCTAATCACATGAAATATGTTTAGGAGCATGGATGTCATTGTGTGCATGCATGTTATCCCACCCATTTGGCACACTCACCGAGGCAAAGACAAGAAGAAAGATTGGCTAGAGATGAACATATATTTTGACAAGTTGATGTGCATGGTCACCAACACATACTCGGAGATCAGTACAAACACTATATCACTATGTTACTGGTCCAACTACACTCATGAGGATGATGTGCATGTTATCAGATGAGTTGGAAAGAGGAGGGTTTTTATGGGAAAACTAGTGTCTTTTCAATCGACTAGCCCTCTAGGTTTGGCAGCTACCCTAGCAACAACAGTTTAAAGCAATTCGTAATTTCTTCTATGTATAATAGATAAGAGAAAGACAAAGGAACCAACCTAGATATTCTTCTTAACTCCTTGCTTGATCTCTCTCCCCTTTGACAGAGCTTGCAACTCCTCTCTGTACTTATCCCACTTGGAGAGTACCTATAGAAACACAGTAACAAAGAACTGTCAAAGCATCTTGATCTATTATATCATAATCATTACGGAATTAGAAATATAATGAACATACAATGGCATTCACAAATAATAACATTCACAAGTGCACAATTATATGGAAGAAAACTTGAAGAAATTTATTAAATAGAAGGGAGAATTACAACCTAGTTCTGATCCAGCATCATTCCTCCCAGCATTCAATCCTTCTTCACCTCATGAAAAACAAGATCACACAAACAATACAATGCTCTTTCTCAAATAAAACTATCAAACACTTCCCCATGCAATCCACAATATTCCAGCCTCTTAGATCTCTTAGATGAGGGATCCATTATAGATGTGTGTGCAAGGGTGTGAGTCATCTCTGGGGTTTTGATTAGTGTCATTCCACTTGTTGCATTTGGTTCCACTTGGAGATTTCTTAGATCTCTTACTCATCCCTGGGCGAATTCAGAGAGGCAAGTGTTATAAGAGAAGTTTCTAGAAGATCCCATGAGCATCCACTTAGCAATCTGTCTCAGAAACTTGTCCATTCTCGCCTATCACACCCTATAGAAGGCCTAATCGGTATGCATCACACCTGGATAGTGTAGAAGTAAGTATGCATCACACCCTGACAATGGAGCAGTCAGTATGGTCCAGTTTAGGCCAATTCTGGATGGTTTCTCAGGTGGAGCTTTTGGGGAATGATGTAATCAGATGACCATGTTCTTTTAGGGTATGAAACAACACTTTTAGGGATTGAAGAGACCTAGTTTATTGAAATATATGTTGGGGTTGAAGTGCCCAAATATGTCTATAACAAGGAGCCATATCAATGTACCTAGATGCAACGGAGGTAATAGTTTGCTTTCAGTAGGATGTGACCATTGAGCACACGGACATCATCATGGATGACCAAGCTTGGGATCAGTTCGCCATCATCGATCATCGCAAGGAAGTCAAAGAATTGGTCTTCCCACAACTGTTCGAGAATTAGTGATGTCTTGCATGGCTTACTTAAGCCTATTTTTTCTCACATGGGTACATGTGAACATTGGATGTAACATCTTGTATTGTGGAAGTCCAAGTGTCGATAATTGAATGTAACAGTCATAGAGTAGGTGAAGAGCCATAGGGGTAGGTGAAGAGTCACAAAGATGAATGTCAAGGGTCACCCCACCTTTTTCTATTTATAGAACCTCATAACTCATTGTAAAGGCTTTTGGTTAACTAAGCTTCTGACAGGAGTATCTTAGAGAAATCTTGGAGAGTATTGTAATGAGCCTTGGTTTGTCCACTGTGAATAGCTAGTATATCTCTTTGGAGGAGCAAGTGGAAGTGAATGTAACGTTCCATTGTCAGAACTAGTGGTTGGTCATGGTTGTATTATATTATTAGAACTTTCACTTCTTAACATAACAGAGCCAACAGGTTTCATGCATATGTCATATTGTATTTCAGCTATCTTGTTTACTCTAAATGATATATGTATATGTTTACTTAACCATGCATGTATGGATTTCCTATATATGTATGTATCAGTCTTACTGAAATGTGATGTTGGTTTAATCATCACTTTGGATTGCTATCTCACTTGCCTTCCAGTTTGTGAGGCACCTTTTCTCGTGTGTTCCCTTCTTAACTTCGTGCTCTCACAGGTTTCGAAGGGGCACACTCAACTCACCCTTCACGTGTTAGAACTGCTCATGCACCTTCCTTGAATTGTTGCATATGTCACACCCTTACTACCAACAGGGACATCTTACTTGCCTTTGCGCACAACCACTATCAAGGTGATACCGTACGACCCACTGTTGGGACTCCTACACCAAACAGTCTGAGGTCTAGTTGGGACTACTTACCAAGGAGATCCCCTCACATGTTGGCAGGTCTAGTACCATCAATAGTTGGATAATTGGCATTACCTAACTATTGGAAGGACGAATCCCATGGTTGTTGCGGTTCCCTATAGAGAATCATCACAATAGTAGCCTTATTGGAAACGCCAGAAAATTATAACTACAATGATTGTCTAGATGGAATCCCATGGTAGTTGTAGGATTCATGTAGAGAATAATCATACTAGCAGGCTTATTGGAGAAGCCATAAAATGATGACTATGGTGGTTGGGAGTTCAGGATTCCAGGCACAAGAAAGAGAGTCAAGGAGAAAAGGAGTGGCAGAGAGTTTGTAGTCATTTTATAAGAAACATTTGAGCTCAAATCTTACATTATACCCTCTTCATTGGAGATTTGTCTAAAAGAGCTCTCCAATGGTGTGTGGAAGTCAAAACATGACCTCCTAGATCAAAATTTATGGTATACCAAAGCCAAGGCCTTGAAGTCCTAAACAGGTTGATAAATCAAAGTAGGTTATATTAGAGATCAAAATATTAGGACCTTGAAGCAGGTCATATCGAAATATCAAAGGTCAACAAAGTAGAAGGATGAATATTGGAACCTTAGAGTAGATCATATCGGGATATACGAAGTTGGAGGTCATAGGAATATCAGAGGCCTAGGATATTAGAATATCGAAACTTCTTAACATTGGTATTTTAAGAAGTTAGAATATACAGTAGGGATGATAGTTGAAGTGTTAGGGAATGCTGAGCAAACTTAATAAAGGATCCTGTTGCAAAACCAACAGTAATCGGGACTCTTTTCTCTCCTCCAATAGTACACATTGCGACATGTCAGTGGGCCCGAGAAACTAAGGTGGTTAGTGACATCAGCATGACATGATTATATGGTGGACATGTGGCATCCTAGTTTAGAATTTTTAGTGGCCCAATGGACAAATTAGTGTGACACGTGTAAACCCCAAGAGTCACCAAGTGTGTAAGTGACATCAACATACCAGTGGTTGGAATATCAGAGGATAAGGACATCATAATTCCAGTGAAAATGGTGGTTCATAAGTTATGATAAACAAAGCTCTGATATTACCTAGGACATGGTCATGCGGAGACCCAAAGAACCAAGGGTGCAAAGTAGGGCTAGAACCTAAGTGCTATGGAGTAAATACTGTGTAAATGCATATTGAAAATGTTACGATGCATAGGGAGATCCGATGCATGTGTTGGAATTTGGTCGGCAAGTTAAAAAAACCAAGGGTGAAGAGCTATAACACATGGAGCTAGGCCCCTAGTAGGAATTTGAAGGCTTGGCACCTAAGTTCTATACTGGAGGTCACACGCAATAGTCCTATGATGAGAAAAGCTAATATGAAATAAAAAATATGCAAAAGTTACGATACAAAGGTGCTCTGATGTATCGATAAGTCGGTGGTCACAGGCCCAGTCATATGAGAAAGTAATGTTCACAGAGCTTAGTGACCAAGGGGTTAAGGGTATTAGAACTGAGTGATATCATAGCATTCCTCTTGTATGAGTTACAATATGTTGCAACTCTGATATAACAACACAAAGGTGTATAGCAGAAGGATGAGTCAGTGACAAGGACCATGGTCGTGCATAAGAGTTGGTCTCAGGAGTAATGGAGACTAATAAATATCATAGGGTCAAGGAAGATTTATGAAAAAGAGTGTTGGGTCTTCCTTGAGGTGAGACAATCCATCTATGTTCTGTGATGCATGCCTCAGTGAGTTAATTGGATGAATGGGTTGGAAGTTGAAGAACAATTACAAATCAAAGGATTTGGTTTATGGAGTTAGATGGATCTATAGAAAATGGTGAGACAAGGTAATGAGGACAACAATGCACAAAGAAGCCTTGTCCAAGTACAACCAAGTTGTGTGAAACCATTAATAAGCATGGAAAGCCTCAGTGATAGGAAATTCTTCCACAAAAAGCACGATTCTTGGTTGAAGTGTGGAGGTGAACTAAGAATTAATTCTCAGCATGGAGAAATAGTTAGGTTCCCATTATCATGCTTGATACAATGGTATAGACCAAGTCAAATGTGATAGAAAAATGGAAAATCCATGTCGAAGTAAACTCAGGAAGTGTGGATATAGGAAAGGAGTGGCAACATTGATCAGTGAGCAGCAGAGGAACAAAACAAAGAAACCTAGTTGAGAAAATGTGGAATACAACATTATAAAGTAAGTTGTGTGGAGAGCTCATTGTTGTGAGTATGCAGTTATGCATGAGGTGAAGTGATCTTGTTCTGCTGTGAAAGGGGGAGAGTGCCTATGTAGAGGAAAGACCCAAAGAGAGTGAGAGTTTCCTTAGAAAGGTCAAAGGTGCTTGTGCTGTGTGAATAAGGTCGAGAAAGAAAGTGCTACGATGTGTAAGGATGAGAGGGCCTGGTGAATAGAAGAGTCTGGGAGCTTATTGTATGTAGTCGAAGATCATAGTGTAGAGAGGACTACATGGCCTATGTGTGTTGGTGAGTGCTGTTAGTGGAACAATGAGTTGTTGTAGATCATGCAGAGGGCCGAGAATAATAGAGTGTTGCGAGTAGTTGTGATGAGTTACTGTTGTTGAGAAGATGATGGGGCTATTGTAGAATGAGCAGAGTGAGAAAGGTTGTGCAGTGAATAGAGCTAATATCAAATATAGTCGCTGCCAATTATAGAGAACATTGAGTTCCCTGCTGAGTGTGGGTTGGAGTCTACATATAGGAAGTGGGTGCTTCCTTCGATAGTGGCTGCTTAAGAAGGCTTGGGGGTTGGTGCCTCTTGCAAGTTGGTGCTTGCATAAATCCAAGGAGTTTCAAGTTGGTTGTTGCAACAAATCCATGAAGTTGGTGCTACACATGGTGCTTCTAGTGAGCTGGACATGTGTCTACAAAAGGAGGGAGTTGGTTCTTCCTGCTAGTGGGTTCTTGCAAAAAATCAAAGGGAGTCGATTCTTCCTGTGAGTGGTGGGTCACAAAATATATTGATGTAATATAATAGGTTCTCATATTTTACATCAATAACAATAACAATATTTGGTGGTATTTCCCACGTAAGGGTTTCCACGTAAAGCATTGTGTCTCATGTGTATGATGCTCATGGTGTGTGCTTGTATGTTGATTTCATATTACTTCCATATTATATGTTTTTGTTGATGATATGGATGGTTTCCAAGTTTGAATGAGAAAAGTAAATTTACCTAAAAGAATTGAAAATTGTCCTTAATATTGATTCACCCACTGTAGGTATTAACATTGTTTCCAACAGAGGGACAAGTGGTATGTTACAGATCAAGGAAACTGAATGAGCATGAGCATAACAATGTGACACATGATATTTAATTGGCAGTGACCATCCATGATTTGAAGATATCAAGGAACTATATTTTTGGCAAGAGGTTTGTATCGACAAACAACTAGAGTGGATTGAGGTACCTATTTGACCAACCGAATTTGAGTTCCACTCAAGCTAGATGGTTCGCCATGATCAGTGAGTTTGGTTTCAAGATTAGGTACATTAAGGGAGTGGAAAATAGGGTTGTATATGATCTTAGCAAAAGAGTGCAGGTGAATCATATAGTAGATATGAATTCTTATGGGACATGTTTATAGGATCAAATATTATACAAAGGATAGCAGGATGACAGGTATATGGAGCTTAGGCACAACTTACACCATCAAGGTGTAGGTGATCAATATTTGTACTAGTGTCTCATAGCAGATGGTTTGATCATATTTATGTAGAAGATATATGTGTCGAACAAGAGCGAGAGCATGAAGCTTATCTTGAGATAATTTCATGTCAAGTCGTATTTAAGCCACATAGGATACCAAAAGACATTGATAGCAGTGAAGAAATTATACTATTGATAAAATCTGAAGAAGTGGCATAATTTGTCTAGATGTTTGGATTTTCAACATCAAAATGCACAGTTTAATCATCCGTGTGGTCTACTACTACCAATTTCGATTCCAAAGTTGAAATGGGAGGTCATTTCCATGGATTTCATTACAATTTTATGAGGACATCTAGACAAAATTATTATATCATGGTTGTGGTGGACAGGTTAACAAAGGTAGCAAACTTCATTGTGGTGAAGTCTATGTATTCAGCTAGTGACGTGGCACATGTTTTCATCACGAAGATAGTGAGGTTGCATGGTGTTCTGAAGAATATTTTGTCACGTAGAGATGCTATGTTCACCTCCAAATTTTGGAAGTGTTATTTGCACGTTTGAGTATAAAGTTGGCCTCCATTATAGCTTGTCATCTGTGGACATATGTAAAGACAAAGAAGTTCAATATAGTTTTGGAGGACATGTTGAGAATGTATTTTATGCACTAATAGCGAAAGTGGGAAGAGTAACTTCCAGTAGTCTAGTTTTCTTACAACAATGGTTATCAAGAGTCACTGAGGATGATTTTGTTTGAAGCACCCTATGGGCAGAGTTGTAATACACCTATCAATTTGAGTGATACAGTGAACAGGGTGTTGAATGGACCAAAAATGTTGGTAGAAATGGAACAGGAAATGTAGGTTATAAAAAAGAATATAAAGGTACCACAGGACAGGAAGAAAATTTATGCATACCAACACATGGAATTTAAGGAGTTTCAAGTTGGGGAACATGTGTATTTGTGCATCAAGCCCAATAATATCTCCTTGAGGATTCGGTCATGTGTGAAGTTGAAACTTGGGTATTGTGAGCCTTTCGCAATCCTTGAGAGGATTGGACCAATGGCCTACAGACTTACACTTCCTCAGATAATGAAATTCCATGACATTTTCCATAATTCATTTCTTAATAGATATGTAAAGGATGTTGATCATGTTATTGATTGATCTATATTACAAGTGGAGCCAGAAGGAGAATTATAACTAGAACCTCATTGAATTTTGTAGAGAAAGGTGGTCATGCCCGAAATCGAGAAATTGAGTAAGTTAAAGTGTAGTGGAAGCACTTTGGCACTCATGAAGCTACATGGGAGATGGTTCATCAGATGTGGGCTATGTGTCCTTCTCTATTTGCTAGTTGAGCAGATGTCTTTTGATATATGTTTTGATGTTACATTTAGGTATATGTATATATGTATATGGACGTAAATACCACAATGAATTATGTTATAAAGCTCCAATAAGCAGTATGATTTTCATGTTTCTATGTTGCTTTGATTTTTAGTAGGTTATTCATTTTAAATACTACAATGATCTAATATGTAAAGCTCCATGGACAGTATGTTTTGGATTTCAACGATCTTTCTCATTGTAGGTTTCATTGAACACTAAGGAAAACTTTCCCTTAAGGGTGATGAGTTTATAATATCCTCGTGCAGAAAATATGTGATAAGTTAATCTGATAATGCAATATAAATCAAAGCACAATACTATAACCTACTTCTATTATCAATTTGCAGAAGCTTAAAGATCGAGCTGAACAATATAACTAGAAGAAGAAGAATCAATGGAAAATACACATGAAAATACTTTGGGGAAAGTCTCAGATAAAAACCGCACACTATTGTATTATCATACATGGTGGAAATACATAGGAATTATACAAAGCCTTAGCTCTCACAGTTGGCCATCTCTCAGTACAATCCTAACAAAAACTCATAGGAAATCTTGGCTTCTCTCCAGCCTTCCTCTCTACCCTCCAAGCTCCTATTTCCTTGCATTGTTCCTTGTGGATTATTAGCCTATTCCCAAGTGGAAAAACAAACCTTCAAAACTGTGCAATCCTCAAGGATGAATCCTTGACTACATGCATGAGTTTTTTCCATGAGAAAACACATGAAACTGATAGTACACTATCCTTGAACATTAATCTCAACTGGGTCTTTCTCAAAATAGAAATGCATAAGTCTCTGATGAGGGAATCTTTAGTTAACTGGAGTAGCACTAGTTGAGTGCATTAATGCATCAACTGACTGTTAACTCACTATTAGTTCCTCAAATAGTTTGGAACTAATTTAACTGGGCTTAACTCAGTAAACTAAGTTAACTAATTACAACTCAAATATAACTCAATGTTATCTTTTTAATTTAAGGGATAACTCTTGCATGGCTTCAGAAAGACTTCTAACTTGAATTTCTCCAACTTATTAATTTAAAATAAATTAATTAATTATTTCCAAGTGGCTGTTAAGACTAAATTAGATTTTTATTCACAATTTAATTCAAGGAAACATGAAATTGGAATATTCTTGTTGCAATATTTCAACACTCTCACTCAAAAAGAAAGGGATTATCTGCCACTCTGATCCTGCCTCTATGGAACTCAAATTTACACTTTGACAATGCCTTTGTTAAAATGTCAGCATCTTGCTTCTTTGTTGAAATATACTGCAACAACATGATCCTCCTCACTACATAGTCTTTGAGATGATGATATTGGATATCAGTGTGCTTGGACATATCATGAAATGCTAGATTCCCAGAGAGTTTGATACAACTCTGGTTATCATAATATATCATAGTTGGATCAAACAAACCAACTAGGGTATTCCACATCCATATGGCCTCAGATGCTGCCTGACTTGTAGCCATGTATTCTACCTCTGCCGAGCCGAGTCTAATCGACCTCTCTTTCCTACTGTACCAAGAAGTTGCCGCTGACCCAATGTTGAAAATCCCTCATGATGTGCTCTTCGAATCTGATGGACTCCCTGCCCAATCTGTATTAGTGAAGCCCTGTATCTTCACTCCCTCTATCTGTCTATACCATAATCCATACTAAGATGTGCCTCTCAGGTATCTCAATACATGCTTTGCTGCCTTCCAAAACATCTTAGTAGGCTGAACCATCACTTGACTCAGCTAGTTCACCACATAGCACAAATATGGTTGTGTGTTCATTAATTACATCAGTGAACCCACAAGCTGCTTGTACACAGTAGCCTCTACCATTTCTCTTGAAGTAGCAACCTCCTTGCTACAATTACTTTCTAGAGGAGTCTACATGGGTTTGTAATTCTCCATGTGGAATCTCGTGAGTATCGTGTTGGCATACTTGCCCTGAGACAGAAACAACTCACCATCCTTCTACCACACTTCCATGCCAAGGAAGTAATGCATGAGACCCATGTCTTTCATCTTGAATTCTCTTGCAAGGTCCTCCTTACAAGACACGATCAACTAATAATCACCAGTCAATATGAGATCATCAACATAAAGTACGATGATCAACAACTTACCTTTCACCATGATGTGGTACAGGTTCACATCTACTTCACTCTTTGTGAAGCCCAACCCAGTGAAGTAGTTGTCTATCCTGGTGTACCAAGCATGAGGTGCTTGCTTTAGCCCATACAATGCTCTCTTGAGTTGGCACACATGCCAGTCACGATCAAGGATCTCAAAACCTTTTGGCTGCTCTATGTACACCTCTTCCTCAATCTAGCCATTGAGAAATGTAGTCTTCACATCCATTTCATGGATCTTCCAACCCATCTATGCTGATAGTGCCAACATAGATCTGATAGATGAGTACCTTGTGATAGGAGCAAAAGCCTCATCATATTCAATCCCCTCGACCTGTGAAAAGCCACAGGAAACAAATATTGCCTCATGCTTCTCCACACTACCATCAGTAGCTTTCTTTACCTTGTAAAGCCAACAGGAACTCACAACTGACTTGTTCTCTCGTCTCAGAACCACGTCCCAAACACTGTTATGAACTATGGAGTCATACTCCTCCACCATAGCATCAACCCAAATCGGCTGTTGCACTGCTTCCTCAAAGGAAGATGGCTCGGTCTCAATGCATTCCCCAGCAAGGGCCATGTATCCAGTGTACCTCTTAGGTGACCTCCTTTATCTGCGCTGAGAAGATGGTGCTCCCACATTCTCTTTCGCATCCTCCAAAAATATTTCAGCTTCTCTTGTGCACTTCCGTCCATCTCTGGAAGACTCTACTTGAGTGGATGTATCCACTCCTAGAACCTCTACATGTGACTACTCTGCATCAATCTAAGGCTCCTCCTCCTTACGAACCAACAGTTCCTCCATAGCCTATAGTTGGAGCTCCCTCTCAAGGGAAACTCACATGGCCTTCTGCTCATCAAACTTGAGATCTCTGCAAATCATTGTCCTCTAACTGGTAGGTAAGTACTCCCGATATTTGCAAGGTGTATCAGTGTACCCCACAAATATCCCCAACTCCGTTTTCGGCTCAACCTTATTCTGTGCATGTCACATGGAAATATACCGATGAGCCAAAGATCCTGAAGTGACCCACATTTGGTCTCTTACTAGAGAAAGCTTCCTCTAGTGTCTTCATCCCAAGTATGCAATGCAACCTTCTTTTTTGCAAATAGACCATTGTGTTGCATGCCTCAGCCCACAAGTGAAGTGGTAGGCCTTGGTCATGCAGCATTGCCTGTGTTTCCGCTACAATAGTTCTGTTCTTCCTCTTGGCCACCCCATTCTGTTGTGGGTTATGACGTGACATCAACTCTCGTTTAATTCCTTCCACTGCATAGAATACCTTAAACTCTTAAGAAACATATTCTCCACCATTGTCACTTCTCAAGGCCTTGATCTTCTTCCTTGACTCTTTCTTGACAAAAGCTTTGAACTCAAAAAACTTTGTGAAGGTTTGGTCCTTCTTCTGCATGAAATAAATCTAGCATTTATGAGAATAGTCATCAATGAAAATCACATAATACCTTTGCTTCGCTATGGATGCTGTCGAGAATGGTCCACACAAATCAGTATGAACTCTCTCTAAGATAGCCTCTGCTCAACTATCTTGATGATGAAAGGAAGACTTGGTGTACTTTCCGAAGGTACAAACTTTGCATCTTTCAACTTGTTCAATTTTACCTTTGGGAAGTGTTGTAGATATCTATTGCATTATCTTCAAAGCCCCATGATGCAAATGGCCCAACCACCTATGCCACGACTCGCCAATGTCTTGGCTTGCACCAATTCTGCTTTCGTACTCAATGTTGTGCAATCATCTACCTCTAGTTTATAGAGATTCTTCACTTGAATCCCTATCCTCTATGGCTATGTGTCTTACGAAAACCTTTCCTTTACTGAAGACAACATCGTAGCCTTTGTCCTCCAACATCACAATCGATACCAAGTTCTTCTTCAGTCTAGGCACATACATCACATATATTAAGGTGAGAGGATCTCCATGCTCCCTCTGAAAAGAAACCATGCCCACTCCTGAAACACTATACCTTCCATCGTCACCCATCTTTGTGTGCATCTTCAGATCTTTCTCCTCAAAGGCACTAAATAATTTTTTATCACGGATCATGTGGAATGAGGCTCCACTGTCAAGATACCAAACACAAACCATCATTGATGATACCATGCAGGCGAGAGGGTAAAGTCCGTTTCAAATTGAGAGGCTAATGCCTCACCTTCTGATCCTTCTGAGGATCCCTTCTTTAGGGGTGATTTTAGGGGCGAATGTTCACCCTTTGGCGAAATTAAGGGGTTTTAAATTTTTAGTGGGCGAATATTTTGTATCATAGTACATTTTTACAAATCACTTCAAATAGCCCACCTTATTTTAAGGGAGAGGATAAAAAAGGTAAATTTAGCCCTTGAAATTAGGAGTTACAACCTTCCATTTTCCCATTTTCAAGAATAGGTTTTATTTAAGTGAATCCATTCGCCCATTTTCAAGAATAGGTTTTATTTAAGTGAATCCTATGGGCCAAAGGCCAAAATACCATATTTATAAAAGAGGTATGGTAAATTAATAAAAATATAAATAAGTGAGAGGTATGGTAAATAAATAAAGCATTTTTTATATTTACTCCATAAGTCACCTTATATACATG
>APFE030549449.1:164255-289880 GCA_000404065.3 Pinus taeda | reverse complement strand
AACGACACTTATTCATTCGCCTGGGTTGGGAAATCCCTTGCCTCACAGTTGACCAAAATCATTGACATTCTTTAGCTGGGTTATGGGAGTCGACTTTGAGTCATTCGTCACCAAACCATATGTTGTATCGTTATGTGTTCAAGAGGTCTGTAAACGAAACATTCAACCGCAAAATACCTATCATCCATTGTGTCATCCTTGATTCAGTCCTTGCAGCAACATTTCTTCAACTTGAACTATGATTTCGTGTTGTGAGCTTGCCTGCAACGGGTTGCTTTCTATCGACATCAATACATTATCTAGAGAGTTGGCTTAGAAATCGTCAGTACCTTGGAGTCTGCATGCCTCAATGGCAGGTTTCTCGCCTTTGACATCAGTTTTCATCATTGACTTGCGATCGAAGGATTCCATGAAATATTTGACATCGACTCATTCATTCACATCTCATGGATTGTGCTGGGTACTTTGAGAACCATTGACATTACTGGTGGTCTCTCTCACGCTTGTTAACAGTTTACATCATTGACTGGTAATCAAGTGGTTTCTACCATGTTCGAAATCGACTCATTTATTCACATGGCTAGGATCGTACCAATTCGGGAAGTAGAGATGAAGACCCTGGATCTAGTTTCCACCATCCAGGCTGCGAGGAGTTTTATATTCATTATTTTGTAGACCAATCATAAACAAATGGCTGTGCCCATACTGTGTCTATAGGAGTCTATGATTATGATGTATTATAAAATCATTCTTGTACCAGAATAGTTAGTCCAATAGTTAAAGTTTTGATCTGAGTATGGGAATGCCTACCTCAGAAATGATATGATCTTATACATGTATTTTGTGTTGAAAATTGCAGGTTCTGACCGGGCTCTCCACAAGATGATCCTCGAAATGATAAAGTACTTCACCGTTCCTATATGATATAAAACCCTTATCCATTACAGGCTTCGTACTTTAGGGGGCAATCTGTTACACTGAAATTTGTCACCATGACTATCTGCAGTTAATATGGCTCCATCAATAGTCATATTATCCTCCTTGTCAAGCCTAATACCTCTGCTTTTCATGTCAAACTTCAAAAAGAGAGAAAGTCATTAAAAAATATGTTTATCTCTGGGTACGCAGGTTCTCTCTACCTTGCCTGCGTGTACGCATCCCAAACTCATTGTACTTGCTTACTTGTACGCTCTGTAAGCCAAAGGATGGGTGCGTACCCCTGTAAAGGTCAAAAGGCGCGAGTTTCATCTTAAAAAAGTTACTTGTGGTCACTTCTAGAGCCTTCTAGAAGAGTGTTTGACGTGTATTGAGCGCCTCCAGATGGTTCATGCATCCCTATGATAGAGGAACCTATCCCATCAAGAGAGGAGCTACCCCATCCAAAAGAGGGAGTATCCCATTGATGTTGGAACTGAATAACTTCCTCTAGAACACTATAAATACAGGCATTGGGCCAAGGGAGGGGAGGTTGAAAGCTGAACATTCCAAAGGGTAGATGTTGCTGGAATTAGGACTTCCATTGTTAGCTTGTGAGGAGAGATTACATCCTTTCTTGTTTCATTTGGAAGTGGGTGAGTTGTCAAAGTAGAGGAAATCTCTTGTTGGACCCTGGGAGGAGCTTGCACAACACCAAGGCTCAGGTTTTAATGGTTTCTTTTTTGTTTCCTTAATACAAATAAGTCCATTCTTCTCAATGATTTGTTGTTAATGAATTGTTTCATGTACTCCTTGGTCTATGTGTTGAATATGCTTTGTTTTATGGCATATTCAGGTGTTATGTAATCGTTTGACTGTTAGTGTATGCAGGTCTTAAAGTGAAGGAGGAGCTCATCCGGATCAGCAAGGCTGGACTGCTACAACAAGCGTTGGATTTAAGGTAGGATTGAACAACACTTGGTTTCTCATTGAATAATGTATATTCAGAGAAGGATTGCTCTTGTTTGTTTTGTTTGTCACTAAAGAGTCTTAGACTCCTAGGGAGGTTAGGTTTGTCCGCAAAAATAACTCTTTCCGCATGACATGCCCCTCATAGAGATTTAGACCATCTGCCCTTGGCAGATAAAGACTTCCAAATAAGAGACCTTTCCTCTAATAAAATCACCTCAGAGTCTTCTGCCAAAGTAGAGATAATCACCTAACTGGCTCTGATATCCTAGGGCTGTGGGAATCCAATCTTCCCAGGTACTTTTTTCCCTCAGTTCATGTTATTCCTGATATAATTCATCAATGCCATGCCAATTACGACCCTACCCGCAGAGTAGTTATGTCTCCTAGTCAAACAATTCTCTTCCGAATAACTGCTAAGTCAATCAATGAGATGTTGCAATTCCACCCCATTCAAGCTCTCACTCCCCTTTCTGTTGGATATTTACTTGAGAAATCAACTCAACTATCCCAATCAGAACTTAATCGCCTCTGTCAGACTTTCATGTTAGAGAAACATCAGCCCAAAGGCCCACCTCCTTATTTGCAAAGTTTCTTCACAGATATGGGAAGACTTATTGTTGATATGATATCTTTAGTTATGGGATTCAACACTAGTGAATTTGTTGATAAGTTAACCCTAGTGTTGTTGTCAATCTTTACTCTTGAACAGCCCCCTGCCATTAATTATGATTATGTTTCCTCTATTGCTGACAAAATTCATGAACAGTTCATGAGGCTAGACAATGAAGGAGTTTTCAAATATACAACCTTCATATATCATCTCATGCTTTATTATCAGTTAGAAAACTTCACTTTCCATATCATGAAGCTTGATACCAAGGGCAATCCAAGGTCTATTATTTTTTGGATTTCCATCTTCTATAAAACCTTTGATTCCCCTTACTCCTACAATGAGTTCATTAATCAGTTTGTTCATCTAGCAACCACCTTATTGACAGGAATTTCGCCTCCTAGGATCAGCGGTGATATTAAGAAGATCCTTTAGCTTTCCAAGCAGTACAGAATAGGCGATTGGTATTTATACAAAAACCACACAGAAATTAAGATATATGGGTGTGAGCTCTACCCTTTCAAGTTACCAAAGTATGTTCCAATGAGACTGTTTGCATTGGAATATTTTGGACAAATGATAAATTCAGACTTGGTCCATTTTTATAATACCAAAAAGAAAGCTCAACTCAAAATCAAAAATCAGTTAGGCCTTTTTGTCTGTAACACTAGGGAAGCATGGAGAGAAGTAGAGAGAATTCTAGAAGATCACCTTAAGTTACACAAAAGTTTTGGATGGATTCCATATGACCCTAATAGCTTTATTTGTGATAGAAGAATGAAGCACAAGCTGTCACCATACATACACCATAGAATCCCAGAGATTGAACAATTTGCAAATATGGAGGAATGGAGAGAAGTAACCCTAGTAGGAACTGATAGTGAACAGGTCAATATAGAAAATGTTATGAGGGATCTTGAGAAAACACTTGACCTAGATTCTTTTGGGCAGTTACGAATTGAGTCTTCTCAAAGGTTATGGATTAGTGCCTCTACATCTAGAACATCTCAACAACATTCAAAGGATACCAACACAACAACTACAAAAACATCCAAGGGAAAGGAACCAAAGACTAGTACTCAAGCTACAGAGCAATATACAATTTCAAAATAGCCTGAAACTTCTAAGGAACAGCCCAAATGCACACTCCTCTAACTCAAGGCAATGTTGGAGAAACCCCAATCTTGGAAACTCCTCTGAATGAGGAAAGGAATAAAAAGGGAGACAGGGAAGTAGCTACCCCTGCCAGTGGACCCTCAGAACAGCTTGGTGCTAAAAGGCAAAGGCTAAATCCTCTTTTAGAGGAATAATTTGTTGAAGACACTACTGATAATCAAAAGAAAGAAGGAGTAGATAGTCATCAAACTTTCCGAGTAGGTGGGACATCCACTAGCTCACAGAGACAGGAGCTAGAAAGACAACAAAGTGCATAGGTATCATCTTTCAGGCCACCAAGAAATGACACTTCAAATATCAAGAAGAAGTTTATAGAAATAAAAGCCAGAAATGATCCATTAAGACTCCAGGTTTACAATCAATATTTGAAAATGGCTCCCACTAATCAAAACAGATTGATGTTAACCTATGACACCAAAGAAGGTAAAATGATAATGAGTTACTTCAAACCTAAAGTGCAACAGCCTCAATCAGCAACAGACTATGTCAGAACCAATTTTGAGGTCACGGCAAATGAAATTCATCCTTTGGACCAAATTGAGTTGCACAAACAAATAGGAGAGATGATCTATTCTACATTAACTGGAAAGGCCATGATGGCTCAAAGACGGGAAAATTATTTGAATAATACACCTGGCCAATTACAATTGGAAAAAGCCTCCTCATAGGCTAAAGAAAACAGAATAAAGTCTTTAGAGGAAGTGATCATTGGGTTGGGTCATGATCCAAATGATTTGAAGGTTGTAGAAGCCTTAATTAAAAATAAAGATGAAGACATAGCTACCTTAAGAAAACATCTAAATTTTCCTCTTTCAAGACACCCACAGATGGTTGAGATCATAAAGCAAAGGTCTAAAGAAGAGCTAATGGATTTAGTCTTAAAACTTAATGAAAGACTAAATGAGACTGAGCAAGAACTAGAAAAATCATTGAAGGACAAGCAGGGAGATTCGACCTCTCAGCCTCCCAATGTGATACCAGTAGCCTCAACTGCAGTCCCTTCAATGCTTGGAACGGCTCTGGCACCAAACATTCAAGCAGTGACAACTGAGGTAGTTATAGGTCCAACCACAGAAGCAGGTACAGGAACAGGAACAGCATCAGTAGGGATTTCAAATCTAAGTACAGAGGAGCTAATAAAATCAATAGAAGAAATGAAACTGCAAGTTTCAGAGCTGAAAAAGGTAAAAGAACAATATGTTAACTTAGAGCAAAGATATGATCTCTCAAATATAAATGTTGCAGAAAAAACAAGGGAAATTAAAGGATTAGAAAACAAGGTGAAATCATTAGAAGAAGATCTTACATTTGACAAGCCTCTGATAGACATTAAGAAGATTTTATAGACCAACATCACTCAGTCAATAAATGATGTTTGGTCATCAATCCAAATAATTTTAAAGCAAATTGATTTGGTAAAGGTAGCTCAAGAAGATATTCAAAGGACAAGAGCAGAATTGGGAAAGATGCCTGAGGAAGCCACTAGGCTCATAAATTTTTTGAATAACGAGAATAAGTATCAGCTTGAAGAACTAGGCATTGAAGACAAAACAAGGACCATTCTAGAAGTCAAAAGGGTATTAACTAAAAGGACTTTGATGCAAAATTTAGAAAGAAGATGCCATGACATGCAGGAGGAAATTAATGCTTTTATGGAGAAATTTGGTATTTTGCAGAGTAAAGGGCTACCTAGTACTTTAGTTATTAATGACAAATTAATGAGGCATATAGATTATGTGGACAAATTGAATCAATATGCAAGAAACCAAGCAAGTTCATCAACAAGTGCATCAGCATCAAAGGCACTGCCTATAGGCAGAGTTCTCTATGACAGTCTAGAGAACCTATTCTATGTTGAGCATGAAATAAAGCACTTGTTTCCAATTCAGCTTACCTTTTTCAGGTACACTGAAACTAATGAAACCCTCAGAAAACTTCAAAAAACTAGAATACCACAGCCAAAATAGTGGGAAGAAATGTTAGAAATTTTGTAGTTTCTCCTTGGTAAAAGGTAAATTTTGGTTATTTACTAAAGTAAATAATGGTAAAGAGGATAAACAGACATCAAACATGTAAATATTATTAGATGCAAGTCAAAGTGTATCAGTAAGAAAGTAAAAAGCAAAAAAGCGAGCACAGAATTACATAAAAGACAACAAGACACCAAATCATAGGGCCTAACTCCAGCACACTCTCAAGAATAGGGATAGCAAACCATCCGTTTGCCTCTATCTGTTATCTACGAGACCATCTGGTCCTATTTTCATGTAACCTCTAGTTAGTCATCTCAGATTATATCTCACTTTGTTATGAGATATTTTATTGTAAATTTTTTATATAAATACTCCCTCATTTAGAGTATGGGGGGTGGATTCTTAGACATTGCTGTAAAACTGATTATTTTGGAATAAAGTGTTGTTGGACAAATTTTGCATGGTTGGCTGGATGAAGAATTAATGCAAATGACTTTTCACAGGATTCACGTGTTGAACACCAGAAAAATAAGTATACTATATCTCATTTGCTATTGTTTCCTTGTTTATTATATCAATTATGTTCCATATCTGAATATTAAAATGAAAAAGAATAATTTAGAAAGTGCTTAAGTGCAATTTGTCTTCAATCATTTTTGTTCTCAATGTTTTCTTCTAAGCTAGCATGTAATGTAATGTTTTCTTATTAAATTGAATGTAATGTTTGATAAACCTTCCATTTGTAGGATAAATGGAATATAGCCCCTCAAGATTCTATAGCACAAAAGTGTTGATACCCTTTACTTCAGCAATTGCTAAAGGTCCAAACCATAGATTGTCAAATTTTCCATGCTTTCATTTCTTTTCTCTCCTGGCATCCCATCTTAGAACTAGATCACCTTCCTTAAAGTCCCTTTCCGTGGCTCTTCTATCAAACAAGACCTTCATCTTATTATGATATTTATTCAATTTGTATTAAACTTCATCTCTATTTTCATTAAGTTCAATAATTTGATTTATTCTTCTTGAAAAATCATCAAGTTCATCTGTTGAATCCTGCAAGAATTCTAACATAGGGAAGGCCAAATTGGTAGGGAAAATTTTATCTTTCCCAAATACTAATTGAAATGGAGATTTGCCAGTTGATCTCTTTGGAGTAATTCTGTTTTCCCATACTGCATTAATCAAACGTGAATCCCAACTCTTCTTATGATCAACTAAAGTATTTTTTATTACTTTTACCAGAATTTTGTTGGATAACTCTACAAGGCCATTACCTTGAGGGTGATATGGAGTTGAATTATGTAAAAGAATCTGATATTTCTGGAAAAAGTCAACCATTTTAACACTAGAAAAAGTTGTTGCATTATCAGTAACAATTTGAGTTGGGCAACCACATCTAGATAAGATATTCTCCTCAATAAACTTAATTACAACTGAAATAGTAGCATTTTTGATTGGAATTTCTTCCACCCATTTAGTAAAGTAATCTGCTGCAGTGAGGACCCATCTATGCTGATTACTTGAAGTTGGGTGAATCTCTCCAACAAAATCTAATCCCCATTGAGACAAAGGTGTTGAAACTATTGATGGCACAAATGGAAAAGCTGCTAATTTTTGTTTACCAGGAAACATTTGATAAGGAACATAACCTCTGACCTTTGCCCCTACTTGTAAGAACAATTTGGGCCAGTAAAATCCTCCCCTCAGAATCATGTATGCTGTTACTCTCCAAGTATAATGTACCACACAAAAATACGTATGAAACTAATCAATGATTCCTTCAATTTTTTTTTTCTGTTAAACATAATAACAAAATATTATGTGGATCTTTCCGGTATAAATTTGCATTTATAATGCAGTACTTGACTGATTTTAACTTGAGGGTTTTACACTGGGTTTTGGAGAATGATGCTAGACACTCAAAATGGATCAATAATTTTACAATATCTTGATACATATTTGACAACAAGAATTTTTCATCAATGTGTATAACACTGATCTGCTCAGAAGATATAGGTTCTTGTGGATTCTCCCCTTTAAGATGAAGGGAAGGTTCTTGTGAATTCTCTCCTTCTGCAAGGTCAAAAGGTTCTTGTGTATTCTTCCCCTATATTTCTAAAACAGAATTGATTCCAATTACTTTGCAGTTGGATTCAGCTAGAAGCTTGGTTAATACTTGACCTTTTACTAGCTTTGTAGTCTTGATAGTTAGATCAAACTCCAGAATTTGAGTGATCGATCTACCTCTTTTCCCATCAGTGTCTCGTTGGGTTAGGAAAATTTTCACAACACTATTAGGGACATAAGCAATAATAGGTGAATGCAAGACATACATTCTGAATGATTTAAGAGCTTGAATGAGGCCATAGGCTTGCTTCTCAGTGATGTCATACTTAAGCTTAGCATCTTTCATAACCTTGTTGAAAAAGGCTATGGGATGGTCACGGGAATATTCATTTTTCTGTAATAAAACAGCAGAAAGGGTTGTTTCAGAGTCAAAAGAGAAAATACTAAATGGATTAGTATAATCAAGGTTGGCTAAGGTGGGAGCTTCAGATATAGCCCTTTTTATTTGTTCAATGTATGCCTAGAAGAGGAAGTCCATTTGACTTCATGGTCCTTTCAGAGCATGTTAGTTATATCTTTCACAATCTTTGCATAATTTGGAATGAATCTCCTTTGAAAATCAATCTTGCCTAAGAAGGCTTGAATCTCCTTCTTGTTTCTAGGTAAGGCTAATGTTGGAATGGCAGATACTCATTTTGGGTCAATTACTACTCCCTCCTTTGAAATTATATGGCCCAGTAGTTTTCCTTCTTTGACGGAAAACAAGGACTTCTTAGGGTTCAGTGATATTCCAAACTTTCTACACCTATCAAAAACCTTCATCAAGTGCTTTAGATTTTTTTTATCAGATTTAGAAAAAACAGTTATGTCATCAAGATAAATAACCACAAATTTATTTACCTAACCCATAAAATCTATGTTCATAGCTCTCTAAAATGTTGCTCCAGTATTGGTTAAGCCAAATGGCATCCTCGCGTACATGAATGTACCCCAGGGTGTAGTAAACATTGTCTTCTCTCTATCAGATGTATCAACATTTACTTGATTGTAACCTAAAAAACCATCAAGCATAGAAAGTCTTTGTGCTCCTAAAGCCATTTGAAGTAAGTGGTCCATTTTGGGCAAAGGATGATTATCTTTCAATGATTCCTTATTCGGATTTCTAAAATCCAAACAGAGTCTTATTTCTCCATTTTTCTTTCTAACAGGAACTAGATTTGCAACCCAATTAGAATATCTAAGAGGGAGGATGATCTGAGAATCTAGTATTTTCTTAGTCTCCCTTTCTGCAGTTGATAGAAGGGTAGGACTTATCCTTGTAATCTTTTGTTGATAATGTTTTGCTTCTAGTTTCAAAGGAATCTTATGCTGTATTAATGAAGTATCATAGGTCTTTAGATCAGCATAAGTCCAAGCAAAAACATCCTTATAATTTTGCAGTAACTTAAGATATTGGGCTTTGATCTCAGGGTCTAGAGATGCACATATCTTGATGTTTTTGATGTCTTCATCAGTTCCAATGTTAATTTCTTCTATGTCATCTTCTAGAGAAATGGACTGAGGATTTTGAAAGATATCATTTTGATCAAATAATTTTTCTAAAGGAATGAGTCCCTTTGGAATAAAATTATTAGATAATTGAATAATGTCATGATTAGCAATTTGGGTTTTAAAATCTAAAGTATCATTTCCATCTACATTTTCATATATTTTAGTTCTATCTTCATCGATTTGTAGAAATGAAAAATCATCTATTACCTATAGAAATGATTTCAAATTTTCATCATCCTTGAATATTTGCCAATGTTTCAGATTATATGGGATAGATGGCCTATATTTGACTTGTATCCAATAGAGTACATCAATATGATCATGAGTTTTAAAAGAGGAAGCAGAGAAAGCTAAGGCATCTGCATGAATATTCTGATCTCTAGAAATATGAGTCAAATTAAAAGCATCAAGAAGGTTTGAACAGAATCCCATACTTCATTTTGGTACGACCTAAGTCTAGGGTGCTTGGTCTGGCAAGCATTCTCACTTGCTTAACAATAAGTTCCAAATCAGTAAACACACTTAAGTTTTGGACTTTTAAGCTTTTGGCTAATTGCATTCCTAAAAGGAAAGCTTCATATTCAACCACATTATTTGTAAATTTGAAGTCTAATTTACATGATTGGGTTATATTTTCTTTTTCAGGTGAAATTAAAACTACTCCAGCTCTTGCCCCATATTTCGTGCAAGATCCATAAAAGAACAGTTTCCAAATATCAGTTTGGTTTGGTTCAGGACTTTCAACTACTTCAATTTTGGCTTGAGTTTTATGTTGGTTTAAAGTGAGTTGAAAACAACCAAAGTCTAGATCTATTGCATAAATTGGATGGTTTCTTGGCTGGTTAGTATTACAAACAGTATATACAAATCTTACCTCTCTATATAATCTTAATTGCTCTATGGAACAGTATGTACATATGGAATAGTAGCATATGACATATTCATATGTAGTGTTCCCCCTAATTTGGCACAACAAGACCTAGAAAGGAGAATTCCAAACTTGGGAGGGATATCTGTGACAACAATATCAAGTACTACACTTTTCGCTAGAATTTGGGCAAGGGTAACCACTAGATCCTTGATCAATCCTAAACAAGGCACCCTTTTAGAATCAAAGGTGTATAGATCATGGTAGGATTTAGTGATGTCGAGTTTCAAATGGTCCATGATGGATTTTGGCATAAGGTTGCATGATGCTCCTGAATCAAGCATACAATTATACAACATGGAATCATTTGTTTTAAGAGTTACATAGAAAGGAGGCACTATCTCATCTATCATGTCTGAACTAGGGCCAAAAACTACTGCTGGATTTTCATCATGTAGACTTATGACATCACCTTCAGCATCAATCAAGGTATTTTTAATCCATTTTGTGACTTGGCTTTTGTAACCAGGGTTTTTAGAAAGTTATGACAGTGAAATTAGGGTCTTAACCCTCTCTAATTCGTTTTCAACATTAAATGTAGTCAAAATGTTTTTCCCAGTTTGGGTAGTACCAATTGACTGATCTAAGGGCTGAATAAGAGTTATTTGAGCTTTAGCGGTTTTGGTATGTGGTTCAATTATTGGAGTTTCCTTTGGAGGTCTCCCAGGACCAGGCCTAGGTCTAAGATCATACATTTTGCTTAATTCTGCAATTAAAACTTCAAAGAAATCATGATATTTAGAGACTTGTGAAGCTTCATGATCCTCTTGAACCTAATTTTGTTGTGAGAGAGGAATGATGGTTATTTGATTGGAAGAAGAATCCATACTATTAATATCTTCAGTAATTTTCATAGTATTATCATCAGGTTGTTGGTAATCTATCAATAATGGAGTAGGAACCTGTCGATCATTGCTAGGTCTCTGAAGAATTTGTAGTGGTGGGTTTCTTTTGTACTGACCTTGATTTTGGTTTTGAGGTCTAGTAACATTTTGCTGTATTATCCTAGGTAGGGTCTCAATCTTTGAAATGCTATTTGATAGGTTTCTAAGAAGAGATGTTATTTCATCTATTTTTTAGTCTTCTGATTTAGTCTTAGAGGAACTAGAGGCTTCTTGAACATATTTGAGTTTTCTTTGGGCCTTTTCATCCTTAAGTTTTAAAGAAGTTGAGGCTACCCTATTTGCTTCTACTTCTATAGAATTTTTTTTCATATCTTCAATATTTCTTGAAGTTCTCTCACGTAGCATAACAACAAATTCATCATCAAAAGCTTTAGAAAATCTAGACTTAGCTGCTGCTACAAGGGGCTTACAATCAGTAGGCATTTTGTGATAGAGTTTATTGAATCTCTTGATAAAATCTGATACTGGTTCACCAAAGTTCCTTTTAAGCTCTTCAAATTCTATGAGGAAGTAAAGAGGATCCTTTTTCACACTCCATTGATTTTTGAATATGGTTGTGAGCTCTTCCCAATTTCTAATGGAAACTGCTAGTAACTGCTTAAACCAAATCCTCACATTTCCTTCAAGTGACTGTACAAAAAATATCATATAAACATTTTCTTGTTCAATATTCATGTTGTCTACAAATTCAAGGAAAGCTTGAAGATGGTCCTCAGCTGAGGGACCAGTTTCTCCATTGTACTTGGGAAGGTATTTTAAGTACCCAGCTGGGAATAAATCAATGTTATTAGGTAAGACTAAGGTAGCATATCTAGCCTATACAATATGTTGGAAAGCGATGACAGCAGTTGGTGTATGAGGTGCTTAAGGTATATGAGGTTGTCCAGGTGGAGTATGAGGTGTCTGTGTAGATGTAGAGGATGAAGAAGAATTAGAGGAAGAAGATGGTAATTAAGGGGTTGGTGAGCTAGTTGGAGGTGAAGGAGGTGGAGATCTCCTAAAAGAATTCAAAGGAGTCTTAAGAACTAACTTTGGGACTTGTAAAGGAATACCTTATTTTGTTTCAAAGAGAAGAATGGTATATACAGAAAAGGTCTCCTCAGGTTGTTTAGAAGAAGAAGCTTCAGGTCAGTCAAAAATGGAAGGAAAATGATAGGTGGTAGGGGATATGAAATCTATGGATTTTTATTCTGGTAGATTAATACTAAAATCAGATTCAGTTTTAGGTGATCCTGGTGGTAATGTGGGTATTGGGTGAGATTCTAATGATTTAAAAAGGTATGCTAACTTAAAATCAACTCCTTTATTTAGAAGTTCAACAACCCTGGGTGATAAATGGGAGTAATCAGGATCAGATGGTGTCTTACTATAGCGGTAAAATGATTCTAATTCTTCAGACTGTGGGACTAAAGAGGAATAAGAAGATGGTTGGTGTCCCCTTTTAGATCTGGATTTTCTCATAATCTTTTCAGGATTTGATGTGAGGACTAATTATGTCACCTTCTGAATGAGATCTGGTATGTTTAAAAGGTGTAAGCTTGGGAGTGTGGAGTCGCCTAGGTGAATGATTTTAACCTTTCTAAACCTTTAATCACCTTTAAAGGAAAAGAGAGAACCAATATCATTATTCCAAGGGAAACTTTAAAGAAATTTGAGTCCCTGGCAATGGCACCAGTCTGATGTTGTACCTCTGAGATAGTAGTAAGTCAGCTACCAATGCCAGAGCATCCAAAATAATTGTTTTGTGGTTTTTGGTTTTAGTTTTGGAAGACCAATGAATGAAGATAGATGTAGAATTGAGATACTTAATCCTTTAATATCTCAGCAAAGGGCTGCTATAAAGCTTTACATAGTGATATAGGTCAAAAATAATGGTGAGATGAAGACAGAAAATAATGTGATTATCACAGTTTCCAGACTATAAAACAGAATAATCATAAACTTTGTGAAAACCTTCTGAGCTACACTCCAAAGGTTCAAAGTAGTACACTTAAGCTTATACAAGATGCTGATGACTAATTGATTAGAGGGGATTAGCTAAACAGATAGTTCATTAATCCATTCTCTTAAAGGATGATCACTTCAGGAGCTTATAGGAATAAATTGAGACACGATTGTTCCTACCTAGATATCTCCATAAGTCATAAGCATATGAAGAAAAACATAATGATTGTAAACTGGAAAAACTTACAGGATAACACAAACTGTGTGAAACCAAATTTAGAATCCTCTACTTTGTATTAAGGTTCCAGAAAGATTGAGTACATAAAGTGTCTACAAAAGCTTCCTTCAAAGGTGGAACTAGGTTCAAAGTAAAATTAATAGTCAAGACTTAACAAGCAATGAACAATGAATCTTGAACTTCGAACCCATAACAACTCAAGAAGAGAGTTATTTATACAATAATGAATTAATAAAATATCCTAAAAATTTATTAAGATTTATTCTAGGAAAGGAAAGATCTTCATACAAGAAGATAGGGGCAGCTATTGAATTGCTTCTTGATGTCCCCTTTTATTTAGGTTGTGCTATCTTTGTTGTTTGATATTTTTCCCCTTTAAGTTGCTTGACTGTTTGAATCCTTTATGCTTGGTTGATTTCTTCATTTGATATTTCATCTGATACTCTTTAAAATCTGTGAAAAAACATTTTGACCCTACTAAGTAACCTTTATTGTGTTCCTTTTTACCTTTACTGTGCATTTAAGTTTTTTATTGTGCTTTTCAACAGTAAATCCTTTTAGATTTTATTCCACATGGTAAAGTAATTTAATATGATATTCATATTTGTCTTCCAACTATACACATGCTTTTTCTTTGTAAGCCTAGAACAGGGTTTTTTACCTACAAAACACAAAAACTGCTAAGAAAAACATAGGTGACAGAAGGTCGTCAGTGGCTTTATAGATGTTAAAGGGATATTCGAAGGAGTCTAGAGTGTATAGAAATGGAAAATGATGGTTTTAGTGGTCGCAGAGGCTTATGCAGGCTTCACTGTGAAAACATGCAAAACAAAGGAAAAATGGTCATTTTTTCCTTTAAACGGAAAAACATCTTTCTTTTTAAATATGGCACGATAGTGAACAGTGGCTATTTTGTTGTTATGGAGGAGGTGGCTTTCATCGTACTACTTATGAAGCATGGGCTGTTTTGGGAAGGGTTCACCCGATATGGTTTAAAGCCTGACACATAGCAAAGGAGGACGGTGGAACACTGCTTTTCGGGTGGGTAATGCCTGTACAGAGAGTCAACCCAAAATTTGCCGAGGGCCGTTGGATTTTGATGTATGTGATCGGATGGTGGTGAAGCAAAAGAGTAGTGTGGAGGGTCCCAATGATTGATTATGACAGTAATGGATTTATTATGGATTAAAAACTGAGGTTAGCAGTTAAATAGAGGTTTAGGCTATTTCTTCATTTAAATCGTAAAAATGATTTAACAAAGAAATCCTTTTCAAAACTCGACATGGCAGACTTGAAATTTTATGAACTTAGGTGGATAATGATATTGGGTCCGAGCTAATCGCATATCGCAATCAGATTTTACTGAAGGTAGGCCCATCGCAAAGGAATGCGATAGGGGCCAGATGCGATGTGGGAATAAATCATGTATGATACTACATCGGGTCCAAGTTCCCATCGCAAGGGTCGAGGGTAATGTTACAGCTGGGATTTGCGATGGGCGCATATGTGATATGGCATGAAATATAATATATATTGTGTCGATTCTGGTCCCATCGTTTATCACATATTGCAATCGGGGAAAGTGGATGGATGGTTAAAGGTTGCGATGCGATATTATTATGAAATACATAGCTTTTAAATAAAACTAAAGGCTTCAGGGCATTTTATTAAAGGAAATTAATAATATACGGGAAAGGGAATGTTTAAGGATTTAATACATTAGGTCAATGTTAATATGAAATATGAGCAGAAAAGGGGAAATACACATGAAAAGGGGAAATATAGGTGGAAAAGGGAATTATAGGCAAAAAGGGGAAAATACTAAATATTATGCTTTTTATGAGTTTATTTTCTTTTCATATATATGCATCAATACTTAGGGTAAACACCTTTTTGTGGATTTTTTAGGTAAAGGATTTTACATGGGGTTTTCACTTTTACTAGGTAAAAAGGGTTTTGACCTTAGGAAAAGGGGTTTTTATGGAAAATGAATGAATATGAATGTATGAAGGTGGGAAGGGAAAATTATTGAATATAGGGATGAATGGGGATGAATTGGAAGTTAATCAATTGATCTAGTAGACCTTAATTTTCCTTGTGCAATTGCATCACGGGCATAAAAACATGATAAATGTACATTTTGTCCAATCAATAATCAAATTTCTACAACCTTTCTCTACTTACCCTTTTCTTATGCTATCATTATTTCTTCACTTAATGGGTGCATTTAAGCTAGCAAACCCTTTTCCTTTCCTTTTATTTTACAAAACAAACTATCTAAATCTATCCTTATAACCTCCGAGGGCTCAGATTAAACTGATGAGAACCTTATTATTCTCTACCTAACTACTGATCTGCCAAGATCAAATAGTTTGGCTAGATCTTTATTCTCTAACTATAACATCAAATTTAAAGCATGAACCAGTCAAGATTAAACTATTTGACTGTCATGGGTTATGGAATTTATGACAAGTTTCACACAGCCATTATTTTGTAGAAAAATAGTAGTGGCATTTAGACTTGCTCACTTTTAGAGTTTATTTGTTTTCTTTCTAACCTAACATTTTCTTTTTGCCTTGATTTTTTTAGAGCATCTAACCTAACATTTTCTTTGATATGGAGATCATCACCAAGATATTTTTTAAATTAAAATTTTATTCAATATTGTTATGTCCATATCCTAGCTTAACATTTTTTCAAATATTATCAAAACCAAAAAATGCTACAACAAAGAGGGTGGTCCCAGAACAGAAACAAAAATAAGTCATCGAGTGGGAAATCTAAATTTCCAAGAAAACTTATAAAGGTGGTGTGCTGGAAATGCGGAAAGGAAGGGAACTACAAGAGGGACTATAAATCTAAATCTCCTGACAAAGGAAAGGGATTTGATGATGCTCCTTCTATAGAGGTGAAAACCACCTCAGATGAAGGTGGGGATGTGTACTTGGCTTCTTCAAGTACACATGTAGATCATGAGGTATGGTTGATTGAATCAGGTGCATCCTTTCACCTCACTCCCCATAGAGAGTGGTTTTGCAAGTATGAGAAATATGATGGTGGTGATGTCTTCTTGGGGGGTGATAGGAAGGCTAGAATCATTGGTTGGGGAAAAGTAAAGTTGAAGTTGCAAGGTGAAAGGGTTAGAACACTTCCGAGTGTTCTGCATATTCCTTCATTGGCCAGAAATCTGATTTTTGTAAGCGAGCTGGATGATGTAGGTGTAAAAACAGTGTTCGAGAAGGATACCTACAAGATGGTTTGGGGAGCACTGTTATTGATGCGGGGAGTTCGGAATGGAACTTTGTACAATCTGCAAGGTAGCACTGTTGTTGATGGGTGTAATACTTCTGTGGTTCATGAAAGTGGAGCAAAAAATCTAGTGGTCTCTGGAGAGAAGACCATGTTGTGGCATCAAAGGCTTAGACATATTGGAGAGAATGGTCTTCGAATACTTCATGGTAAAGGTATCATAGAAGGTATGAGTAATACCTCTTTGGATTTTGATTTTTGTGAAAATTGTGTATAAGGGAAGCAGAATTGAGTGAGTTTCCCCTCTGGTGGTAAGAGGGTGAAATAGATATTAGAGCTTCTACACAGTGATGTGTTTGGACCTGTGAAGGCTCGTTCATTGGGTAAGTCTGTGTACTATGTATCATTTATAGATGACTTCTCAAGGAATACATGGATATATTTCCTCAAGAAGAAATATGAAGTCTTTGATAGGTTTAAAGAATCTAAGGCTCTGGTGGAAAACCATACAGAGAAGAAGATAAAGGTGTTGAGGTTAGATAATAGTGGAGAGTTTTGCAGCAAGGAATTTGAAGAATTCTGTAAGAAGTGTGGTATAGCACGACATAAGAATACTCTATACACACTTGAGAAAAATGGATTTTTAGAAAGAATGAACAAGACGTTAATGGGAAGGGCAAGAAGCATGCTCAGTGGTGTCGGGTTAGGACAAGAATTCTAGGTAGAGGCAGTGGAGACAACATGTTACCTGGTCAACAGATCACCTTCATCAGCGTTGGAGGATAAGAATCCACAAGAGGTATGGACTGGTAAGAAACCCTCTCTTTCACATCTAAGGATATTTGGATGTGATGCATATGCACATGTTCCAAAGGAGAAAAGAACCAAGTTATATAGTAAATCTGAAAAGTGAATATTTATTGGGTATAAGGATGGTTTAAAGGGTTATAAGCTTTGGAACCTAGTAAGAAGGAAGGTTGTGTACCACCAAGATGTGGTGTTCAAAGAGGTGAAAGATGTTATTAAACATGAAGTCCCATCAAAGGTACCTGAGTAGATAGAGTTTGAACTAAAGGAGGAATAATTAGACTCTACAAAAGAAGAGGAATTAGAAGATGAAGAGCCACAAACTCCATTGTGAGAAGATTAGTTCAAGAAAGACGGTAGCCAGAAAGGTATAGTCCATCTACTTTTTGTTCAAATTTTTCTTTATCTATTACTGATGATGATCCCAGAGCTATGAAGGAAGCAGTAGATTGATAGGATAGAAATCTTTGGAAAGAGGCCATGGTTGATGAAATGGCATCTTTTCACAAAAATGAGGCTTTGGATCTGGTGGAGTTGCCGGCTGGAAGGAAACCCATTGGCAGCAAATGGGTGTTCAAGAAGAAGACATATGCAGAAGGAAAGGTGGAGAAATACAAAGCTTGATTGGTTGCAAAAGGTTATTCCCAGGTGCCGGGAATTGATTTTGGTGATATTTTTTCTCATGTTGCCAAGGTAGCTTCTATTAGATTAATTTTATCTATTGTTGCTTCTTTCGATTTTGAGGTAGAACATATGGATGTGAAGACAACATTTCTTCACGAGGATTTGGAAGAGGAGATCTACATGAAGCAACCTAAAGGCTTTGTGGTGAAGGGTAAGAAAGAACTAGTATGCAAGTTAAAGAAGTCTTTGTATGTGTTAAAACAGTCACCAAGGATGTGGTATCAAAAATTTGATACATTTATATGGGGGCTTGGCTTCACCAAAAGCAAGGCAGATCACTATGTGTATTTTAAATTAATTGGTGATCATGTTATTTATCTGGTCTTGTATGTGGATGATATGTTGCTGGTTGGAAATGAAAAATAAATTATCTAGGATTTGAAGACCCAATTTTCCTCCAAATTCAAAATGAAATATCTTGGGGCTGCAAACTATATTTTGGGCATGGAAATTAAAAGAGATCGGGAAAAGAGGAAGATCTAGTTAAATCAAAGAAAGTATGTCGAGACAATACTGCAGAGGTTTAATAAGCAGGATAGTACACTGATGAAGGATCTTATTCTTGTAGGTGTCAAGTTATCTGTTGAATAGTGTCCCCAGACATAAGAAAAGGAAGAGGATATGTCCCATGTTCCATATGCAAGAGCAGTCAGTAGCCTAATGTATGCGATGGTTTGTACTAGACCAAATATTACACATGCAGTGGGAGTATTGAGCACGTTTATTTCAAAACTCGGGAAGGAGCATTGGACAACAGTGAAGCGATTTTTCAGGTATTTGCATGGCACTAGTGATTATGGTTTGTGCTACCAAGGAAGACTAGGATTGGATAAAGTTTTGGATATTTGTGGCTTTGTTGATGTGGAATGGGTTGGAGATCTGGATCAAAGAAGATGTGCAAGTGGGTATGTGTTTAACCTATTTTGAGGTGCAGTTATTTGGATGAGTAAGAAACAATCTATAGTGGCACTATCAACTATAGAGGCAGAATACATGACAGCCACTCATGCAAGCAAGGTAGCATTTTGGTTCCACAGATTGTGTTCAAGTATGGGGTTAGTACATGGAGCTATAAGGATAGAATGTGATAGCCAAAGTGAAATTTTATTGGCAATGAACCCTACTTATCATTCAAATACAAAGCACATTGATGTTCAGTATCACTTTGTGAGGGATATGATAGAAGACAAAAAGGTGTTGCTGGTAAAGGTGGACACTTTGAAGAATACTTCATATGCATTGAAAAAATCTGTGAGCTTTGACAAATTCTCTTGGTGTAGAGAAACAATTGGCATTTTAGGGCTGGTAAATGACTAAGCTCTCTTGTGGCTCCGATTGGAAAGAAAACAACAAGTTGGAGAATGTTGGGTTGTGTTATATACTTTCCATGACTAGCCTACATAGTTAACCGGGGAATTAGTTTGCCCCCCTTCATTGCACCAATTGCACAGCGGGGGGGTCATAGGGGGGGCGGTAGCCCCCCTATTCCAAGGGGTTTGATGGGGGGGGGGGTAGCCCTCCTCTATAGGGTCCAAGGTAGTGTCCCTCGGGGAAATTTTTTTTGGACCCTATATTAGGTTGGGGAAACCTACCTATGGTTTTGGATGTGATGGTTTTCGGTCCATGGTTTTGGATGCGATGGTTTTCGGTCCATGGTATTGGATTCTTTAGCATGTAATAAATATGTATTGTAAAATTGAAAGGAACATAATGAAAAATCAAGCCAGTTGTCCCAGTTTTGGGACCCAGGGGAAAATATCTGTGTATATGTGTTTTATGTGTTATGCTCTCGCATTGTTTATTTTCTATGTTTTAGAATTCATATGCAAGTAATTTCTATACAGGTTTAAAACCTACACTCACCTCACCCTCAATGTGTTAGAACCTCTCATACACCTTCCTTGGCTTGCTGTAGCTGTCACACCCTTGCTACCAATAGAGACATCTTACTTGCCTCTATGCGAAATCGTAGTCTAGGCATTACCATGCGACCCACTATTGGGACTCTTACACCAAACGGTCTGAGGTCTAATTGGGACTTCTTACCTGGGAGGTCCTGTTACATGTTGGCGGGTCTAGCACTATAAACAAAACACCAACTTTCTCTGCGTTCTAAAACATTCACAAAAAAGAAAAGAGTGAATGCACAAGACAAACATTCTATGGACATAACATGGTGCTATGACACACTACGTATAGATGATAAACATATGCACTCCCTTGACTATGGAAGACAAGAAAACATGAGAAAAAGAGACAACTTATGCCTTTCAAGTGCTCTTTCAGTGAATGATTCCTCCAGTGCACAAGTGATGGGATCATGTGATTCCAGTGGAGGAAGCGAAATCTGTGCGTTGGATTGATATTTAATGCAGAGAAGAGAGTGATGAGGAACCTTGGGTGTTTCGCAAATTTTTTGATCAGAAGTGGAACTAACCTTAGGACAGTGAGGGCCTCACATAACCATCAGCTCAGGATGAAATGCCTTAATAGCCTGTGAATTTTCCACTTCATCAATAGATAGATCATCAGAGACTGATGTCTTACATAGATTAACGACGAGCGAGTCAACATCATGATTAGATGAAGAAGTACTGATATCATGATGACCAAGTTCAAAAAATTTAGGATGTTTGTTGGCATCATCATGATTTGATGATTCACACAGAGGGGTAGATGAGAAGCAAGAATGTTCACCCTCTGCATGTCCAGAAAATAAATATGAAAAATAAAGTGGGTGTTCAATCAAGAATTTGCCGTCTCCATTGTCAATGATGTACTGATATCCGGTGTGTTATACGAATGATCGAAAGTAGATGCATCTGTGGATGGATTTACACAAGGAAAATCAGAGATAACGAAATCACCAATGATGTCAGGAAAAAGGAGAGGAGGTGTAGACAGAAGGATTTCATCCTTCACCACGGGTTCATTCTCAGATTCTCAGTTATACTCTTCATGAATGAAAATGCAGGTTGGTTGTGCAACATCAACTCCGTCGATGGCTTGATCTTCGTTCATAACAGGTGTAGAGTCCAGGATGGATGAACACAAGACAGTGAAATTCGGAGGATCAGCAGAACATGGAGATAGAGGTTGAGGTAACAACTGTGTCTAACAACTCATGGGCTTCTCGACCAAATATGCATAGATATTGGGATAAGTGAGGGTGGGAGGATGTGACATTTGAGTAGATGTGTGCACATGTTCTCCCACACCATTCTGTGGTGGTGGTGCTATTAGATGACAGGAAGGTGGAAAGTCACTTGTGACAATGACTATGTCTGCTTACGATTATGGAGCTCCATCACCGAAGTATGCCGAGCAGGGTTTAAACTTCAACTTCATCTTGGGATAGAGTGATTTAGTAAATAAATATCCAAATTTGTCCATGAGAGACTAGAATTTCATCTGAGTTTTAGGAGCTTCAAGCCTAAATAGACGAAAGCACTCCAAAAAATCGATATGCAATTCATGTGGGGATTTCCATTGTTCTAATGATATTTTATCAAGTGCTTCAGGATCAAAATGGTGAAAAACAAATAATTAGATCACTGAACTGATTGAATGAGTTCATATAGTTATGAGGCAGTATGGTACACCATTGTAATGGTTGGTCACAAAGTGTGTGTTCAAGCAGCGAATATACCTCTATTTCATTAAAACCTTCCACATTCTCCATGAGCACATGGAAGTCATCAAAGCGATCAGGCTAGGCCACTTCACCTTCACTATCATACATGATTTGTGACAAGTCATCCCAGAACTCCCTCTCGACGTGAAAGATATGTCCGTTGGACAAACATTTCAAAGGGTGAGTTGTAACAAACTCCATGATAGATTTGTGAAGATTTAGCACAGATTTTGAGGACTCAAGTTGTCATTTGTCCCTCCTTCTGGTGCTAAAATTTTGTGGGTGCTCAACCCACCAACAGTCACGGGATCTCCCAGGTATCGAGTCCCAACTAGACCTCACACCATTTTGTGTAGGAGTTCCATCTAGTACGATGGCCTGGTTTCCATTATCTTAAAGATATGCCTTAGCTCTTGCTTGTTAGCATGTGAGAGTGGTCTAATTTGTCTTTGAACAACGAGGTTCATGTGCCTGGTGAGTGCTAGTGTTACTTGTGTCAATGTTATTTCATAACAGAGAGAGAGGGTGGAAGTGAGTCTGTAGTCAGAAGGGAGGAAGTCCCAACTCTATCAAAGACACACAACACAAAAGGACATGCACAGCTTCCAGAAGATCAATCTGCACAAATGCAGTAGTCACAACACATAAAGGAAGATATCACATACAACACCCAACGGGGTAGTCTGCATGAGTGCAATAGTTGTTATAACAAGTTTAGACGAAATGTTTTTTCTGATGCCCGGGGAGGTAACCAACAAGGGCAGGACAACATTAACAACTTATACAACACATTTTCATAAATATATGTATTAGAACAGCTAAACGAGTTCAATTGTTTAACATAGGTTAAAGCAACATGTATTACAAGTCTTTAAGATGAATCTTACAAATAGCTACAACACATGTGTGAAAACATGTTGGCCAGTTAGTAGGCTACTGAATTGAGTGAAATTCCCAAGACACATCGGTACACCATTACAGCACTAACCCTGATGGTGGGGCATTGGAGCCACTGGTCACTCCTCAAAGAAAATATTATAGACTCTCAAGCCTATGTGGGAGGAGCTGAGGTGAAAAAGTCCTTTTCATGTATAAATGAGGGCTATATATAGCCAAGGGTAAAACTGGCCCTTGTGATAGTTCGACTTCCCTCATGACTATTTGACTGTCATGACTTTTCAACTTTACATGACTCTTCAAATTACAACTGGGTCTCTTGGACTTCCACATTTCATTACATTAATTTACAACAGTATGGCCCACAGTAGTGATGTGGCCGACATGACTCAACATGACAGTGCTCGTATGCTCATGATGTTAGTGATATTCATGTCAAGTTGCAGTGTTGTTAAGTGACGGATGTCCTCTTGGTGTATCATAGTTTCACCTCCGCATCACAAGGTGTGTAGAGTCCTCGATGGTCATTGGGTTCACTTGATGTTCCATGTGCACATTGCTCCTTGCTTGTACCTTTCCATGCTTGACATGTATGTCTGTTCGCAAAAACATCTCCTCGCATGCTCGTTCATTCATCCGTTCATGAACACATTCTCGCATGTTCTTCCATTCGTCCATTTTCGAACACATCCCCTTGCATGCATCATTCATTCGTTTGTTCACGAACACATCCTTTTTCATGTACTCTCCTTGTTCATCCTGTCTATCGTCACGTCATGTCTATTCATGTACCTGCATATGCAATCACTCATGACAAGACGACATCAAATTCATAAACCTCCTAGTCTACCATGATGCATGGTTGTTCGTTTTCAGATGCAAGTGATCGGGAGAGAGGACAAGGCTATGAAACTTCACGAGACAAGTTTCAAGATGAGATGCGAGCTCTAGTCACTAGTGGTGAAAATTGCATAGAGGTCACTGAGTGACCAAAGAGGACAATCCGGATCAGCAGTGACTGTCCATGAGATCTGGCTCCAATGCAGAATAGATATGCACAATTTCTAGAGGGAAGAAGTGTGGGCAGCAAAGGGCCTTGGCAGCAAAATATATGCAATTTCTGGAGGGAGATGGCTATGAGCTACAAGAGACTTAGCAGCAAAAACTGCACAATTCCTGAAGGGAGCTCACAGTGGGTTACGGGATTACTAGAGACAAAAATTACACCATTGCTGAGAGGCTAACCTACTAAACACCTCTACATAATTTCTGAGTTGACCGGTATGTTGGGTAGCTAAGGGGCTTGCTAATGAAATCTACATAGTTTTCTGTGCGAGCAATCAGTCGGCTATCTAGGTGGTTGGCTAGAAAAGTTGTGCAATTTTTGGAGGGAGACAAGGACGGGAGTTAGGTGTCTTTCTTGCCTGCCTACACAATTTTCTCAGTTAGTGGAGCAAGCAAGGTCTGCAGCTTCTGTGCAATTCTTTAGGGGAGTGAGTCCCGAGGTGACTGCCCCATCAAACTCTCTAGTTGACCAGAAAGAGGGCTGGTTTATTTGCTTTTGAGTAACATATTGAGATGGCTTGTTGAGGAACTTTTGTGTTGTTCTGGATGATAGTCGGTCCTATCAATTTTAGGATTGCACAGTGTAGGCTTCCTAGGAGACAACCTCAAGTTCTGCGTAATTATAGGCAGAAATATATGCTCATTGAGAGCTAAAACTACACAATGCAGCTCAACAAAGGTCTGGTTGTTGGAGCGTGATCCAGTCATCAAAATTTTAGCAAAATGACTAAGTGTGTGAGCAACTAAACTTATGCATACATGACCTTGCGAACACACACTCAACATGACTCGACAACAAGAAACATTAAACCATCAAGACAACATATAATCAACATGACTAACAGATGGTGCGAGCGACAAGTGTGACACTTATGATAGATTGTTGAACGAGCACATCGATGATTTTGTGACAATGCATACAACATCGTGTGTGAGTGTGATAGATGTTTACATAGTGAACACAACTCAAACACAACCTTCAACATCACCGGAATGATATCACAAGCATGACTTAGCAATCAACATGCGGAAGACGACAATTGGTCGAATAAGTGAAAAAGAAGCAAGACATGTAGAAGAAACAAATAAGATGACTTTTCGTGTTTTCACACATGCATGCTATTGAGGATCGAGTGATATGACAATGACTAGAAGTCCTACAAACTCAACTAAGAAGTGTACTTCGAAAGATGCTTCGTATTTACCATAATTACCATCAAGATGATAATGCATCAGATAGAGTTTGCACGCGGTCATGATCTTTTCCATTACTCAGTTCCTTGATCCTTCTCCTCAACTCCTTGGAAGTGATTTCAGCATGTCACCTTTTCCTGTAGTCATTGAGAGGTAGATCTGCGCAATTTCTATGGATAGTGACTACTGCTAGAATGAAGCCTTAGGAGGCCCGTCTGCACAATTTTTTCATGCAATACCGACAAGACAACATTGCGCAATTTTGTGGCTCAAAGAACTATTTTGGGACAAGGGTCCTAGGAGGACATCTCTACGCAATTTCTGAGTGCAGTGCAAGTAGACTACTCTACGCATTTCTGGAGAGCAGTGTTGGCTGGGGCCTCTATGGGCTACGGGGTGTCATCAGGCAAGGGAGGTTGGTGTCTCTGCACACAACAGGAAAGGGAGGAAGCTTGATGGTTGCAAAAAAAATGTGCATAGTTCTGGGAAGTTGGATGAGGCTAGGTTGCTTGTGAAAATGGCTAAGTGTGAGATCAGGGAAACATATGAAAACATTGAGAGGACCTGACTGCAATTGCACATAGACACTTAATGACACAACATAGAACAACCAGAATATATAAGACATACTTTTCTTGATGCAACAACCTTCATGACGTGAGTGCATGAGGTGAGTGTGAAACATGTCTATGTGAAACAACCACTCGTGCACATACAATTCCCTTCAAGAAAGCAACAATCCCTTTGTATTTCAAACAACATCCCTATGCCCAAATATTGCACATGTTGCATGAAGATGAGAACATGGATAAATATTAAGATCAAGGAGGGTAGCTTGAAATCATCAGCTCACCAACTAGCGACCAAGGATAATCAAACGTAGGATCCAAGGTAGGCTCCGAAATTTGCAAGTGAGCCAAAATTTTGGGGGTTGGTTGTAGATGTTACAATAGTTAATGATACACAGGTAGAGCTCCAACTCTCTGTATGGTCCTTGTTTTGTGAAATGCAAGTCTAACACCTTCGGGAGTATTGTTTAGTTCTCTAATTATCTTGACTCCCACACTATCTTGATTGAAATGTAGCATCTTCCATGTTCTTGGTCGGTCAGCACACATTCCAAGCCATGTACACACAGTTGTTTTGATTGGGATGAGGGTTATATTTGTGCACAAGCAATATGATAGTCCGAGTTTAAGTTTCATCTCGGGTGTTGCTACGCTTCCAATAAGCCTGGACAGTCCCTTGTCAGTGTCACGCAAGAACACAAGCATCACTCCATTGCCAGTGAGCTTGGTCAGTACCCCAGCGGAGTTACTTTCCTCAACTCTCTGCGCAGGAAGCCTTTCTCTTCTTTCGCCTTATTCATTTTTTCAAAATTTTTCACATTTCATTTTTTTTTGTTTTTTTCATTTTTTAAAACTATGCATAGCACTTATTCATTTCAGAGGCAAAAAAAGGATCCCAACTTATTGAGAGAAGAAGAGGTTGTTCCTTCAAAGAATTATTTTGTATATACCTCTAACATGTTTGTTAAGGTTTCCCCCCTCACCTTACTCTACTTGACTGAGCTGACAAGGGTCAACCCAAAACAACCGACTAGAGTAGGGAATACTAGTTAGTGTGCAAGTGTTGTGTTTTCATCTAGCTTCACTTCGAATAGCACATATTTTCCATTGGTGTATCATGGACTGAAGATAACAAGTTCATCATAAAGAGAGAGTAAAATAGATAATGAGATGTTGATAGTTGTAAATGTCCTCTTAGATTTTCTCGGCTTGTCTCGAGAGCCAAACATGGTTTCACGAGAGGCTAACCTACGGGTACAAGCAAGAAAATAAAGAAAAAAGAAAAAAGTAGAAGTAAAGTGAAAGAAAAATAAGTAAGCAAGAAAGAAAACATGCAAACTAGAATGCAAAGAAAAGCAACACAAAGAAGCAAACACTACTCCTACTCCTATGCTAAATAATGCATGGACCTACTTACTTGAAGTCATATTTCTAATGCAGCCACCAACGCATTGGCTGGCCCATGTTGGTGAAGCCATGGTTCGCAAGAAGCACGGTCAAGCGAACCAACGAACACAAAATATATAACAGTGAACACCAACATGCTCTGCATTCTAAAACATCCACTGAAAAGAAAAGAGTGAATGCATAAGATAAACATTTTGTGGACTTAACATGGTGATGTGACACACTACATATAGATGATAAACATATGCACTCTCTTGACTATGGCAGACAAGAAAACATGAGAAAATGAGAAAACTTACGCCTTTCAACTGTGCTTATTGTGAATGATTCCTCCAATGCACAAGTGATGGGATCATGTGATTCTGGTGGAGGAAGAAAAATATGTGTGTTGGATTGATCTTTAATGCAAAGTAGAGAGTGATGAGGAGCCTCAAGTGTTTCACAAATTTTCTGATCAGAAGTAGAACTAAACTCAAGAGAGCGAGGGTCTGACATAACTATCAGCTCATGTTGAAGTGCCCCGATAACCTTTGGGGTTTCCATTTCGTCGATAGGTAGATTATTGGAGACCAATGTCTTAGATAGATTAACAATGAGTGAGTCAACATTATGATCCGATGAAGAAGTACAGACATCACACTGACCAAGATCAGAAAATTCAGGATGTTTGTCAACATCCTCATGATTTGATGAATCACATAGAGGGTAGATAAGAAGCAAGAATTTTCACCCTTTGCGTTTGCGGAAAAATCAAATGACTAATCAAGTGGTGTTCAGTGAATAATTTTCCCTCTCCACTGTGAAATGGTGTACTGACATCCAGTGTGTTATGCGAATAATCTAATGTAGATGCATTTGTGGATGGATTTACACAAGGAAAATTAGAGATAAAATAATCACCAAGGATGTCAGGAAGAAGTGGAGGAGGCACAGACAAAAGGAGGCCATCCTTCCCCGCGGGTTCATTTCAAATGCTCGGTCAAACTCTTCATGAATGAAAACATAGGTTGGTTGTGCAACATCAAATCCGTCAATGGCTTGATCCTCATTCACAACAGATGTAGAGTTCGGAACAAAATAACACAATACAGTGCAATCCATAGGATTATCAGAATGTTGAGACAAAGGTTGAGGTAATAAGTGTGTATGAAAACTCATGGGCTTCCCAACCAAATGTGCCTAGATATTGAGAGTACTAAGGGTGGGAGGATGTGACATTTGAACAGACATGTGAGCATGTTCTCCCACATCACTTTGCTATGGTGGAGCTGTTTGATGAGGGGAAGGCAGACAATCACTTGTGACAACGACTGTGTCCTCTTGTGATTGTGCACCTCCATCACCGAAGTATGCCGAGCGGGGTTTGAACTTCAACTTAATATTGGGGCAGAGTGATTTGGTAAGGAAATATTCAAATCTGTCCATGAGATACTGGAATTTCATTTGAATTTTAGGAGCTTCAAAAATGAATTGATGGAAGCCCTGCAAAAAATCCATAGGCAATTCATTCAGGGCTTTTCGTCGTTTTAACAATTTTTATCAAGTGCTTCAAGATAGTAAAAAAATGGTGAAAAAAATATTCAATTTGAAAGTTCACGTGGAAAGTTGCCCCTGAATCAAATAACCATGCATCTTTCTCTGAATCAAGTGAAGCATTAAACAAGTCTTAAGTTACTTCAATATTGGAATGTGCCACAATATAATGAGTGGATTTATATGCTTTACCTTTCACTAGATCTAGTGATTTTCCTTTCTCTTCATTCCTTTCTTACCTCATTTTGTCATAAGAGAGCTTAAATGTGGAAGCATCATGTCCATTTCTGTTGTAACATACATAATGAAGATCGGGTCTTCCTACGTGGTAATGATTTCCCCCTACTTCTATTATCCTTCTTTCCAGGTCATCTTCTACCACCTCTTCTTCTAGAAGATTCATGTGCCTCATTCTTCCCTTTTTATTCAAGACACATAGTTTCTTCAGAACACTGACGATATGTCTTCTTCTTCCCAAAAGCCTTCTCTCTTTCTACAAACTTCTCCACAAGATAGTCAAAGGAAATCTCCTTATGTTTGCCACTAGCTTGTAATGATTCAAGATAATGATAATAAATGGGATGTGGTTCCTTGACGAAAGGTATGAGAGGAACATCTATTTTAACTCTAGTAACTTCTATATCATGCATCATATCTTTGATTTCAGAGGCTAGGGCAAGGGGATCGTGATCTTTAAATTGAATATTGAAGAGTTTGATCATAATTTGGACTACTTCAAGCTCAATGTGTCAATTGCATAAGTCTTTTAGCTTCTTAAAACATCAAAGACATTTGAGAATGTTGCAATGTGATAACTCACCTCTTCATTTACTAATGCTGCAAACAAGGAATAGGCCTTGTGATTATTGTTTTTCCATATGTCATGTTCTTTGTGAGATGTGGGATTTTCTAGTGGATTTCTATTTTCTATATCACATACTCCTTTCCATAGTTCATTGAAAATCAAGGTATGCTTTATTTTTTTAGACCAGTCATGACGGTTCTATTTGCCAATAAAAACTACTCCAACTATGGAGATGAGTAAATACATTACGAAATTGTCAATTAGGCTCATAATAGTTAAAAATTTAATATATATCTTTATAAATAATAAATACCTATAATACAAAAACTTGCAATTATCTTCAAAATAACATCAAATATGAATAACATATAAATGAACTTCATCCTTGCATGTAGGTGCATCTATTCACATCAAATACTAGCACATATAATACAAGGAATAGTTCAGATTTTTGTGATCGAACTAAGCATAAAGGATGTTGTAATGTTTTACAACATGAATATGTACCTAGTTGTATATATAAACCACAACATATATGAACCAACTCATATACCGTACACAAAACCTTCAGAATAACTCAATGCACAACATTCAATGCTCCATACATATGATTTAAACTAAGGAAAATGAATTATAAGCCCAACACATGTATAAGAGAAAAAAGGTTATAATTACATCTTAGATATATCTAAACCCTCCATCCTCACTACTACTAACAATATTTTCATAGAGATTAAATGGTGGTTCTAATAAATTAAAAAATTAGAATACTTTTATATATACATATGTGAAATTTATATAAGATAAATAATATTATAAAGAGATAGGATAGATGCATCTTAACCAAGGATCCAAGCAAAGTGAGAAAGCAAAGTGATTAATAATGATAGAGGAAATATAGTGGGTGATTCTTTTAATCTTTTTATCTTTGTCTTTTCTTTAACATGATTGATCCAAAATATAGGTTTAATATTTTTCAACCAATTATGTTTTTTTATTATTTAAATACTTTCTTAAATACAATACAATGGGATCAGAATTAAGAAAGAGAGTGAGATGGAATGGGGAATAGAGTGTGGAACAGAGACATAGAGGTGAGAGACATGGTGAGAGAGAGATGAGGGGGAGAGAGGGAGGGAGAGAGATAGATTTAGAGGGGGAAGAGAAGGAGCGACAAGGGATAGATGAAGATGGAATGAGGGAGAGAGGAGATGAGGGAAGAGAGATAAAAGGAGAGGATAAAGATAGGGAAAGAAGGGGAAGAGAGAGATAGGGATACATATATATGGAGGCGGGAGAGGGGGGGAGAGAAGGAGAGAGGGAGAGAGATAGTAACAGTGTTGGAGGGTGGAGAGAGAGTTTGTGTATGATGAGGGCAGAGATAGAGGGAGGTGGGAGAGAAGGGGAGAGAGAGGAAGGAAAAAGAGAGAGGGCTTGAGAGAGAGGGGGGGAGAGAGATATGGAGTTGGAAAAGGAAGAAATACATATAGAGAGAAAGGTGGGGAGGGAGTGGAAAGGATAGATGGAGATTCAGTTAGAGAGAGAGAGAGAGAGAGAGAGAGAGAAGGGGAAGAGATAGAGAGGGAAAGGAAGAGGGAGATATAAATAGATATGGGGAGAGAGAGACAGCATGGCATATTTTTATGGGCTTGAGATAGAGAGACAAATAAGGAGAGATGGAGGGAGGTATAAATATATATGATAGGGGGAGAGATGAAAGAAGAGAAAGATAGAGAAAGTTAGGGAGAGGCAGATAGAGTGAGACGAGGGAGAGAGGGAAGGGAAGAGAGAGAAGGAGAGGAGGAGGGAGATAGACACAAAATGGAAGGTGGAGAGAGAGGGAAGAAGAAAGAGTCTCACAAAGACAAATACATACATAGAAGTTAAATCTAGAAAGTCACAAATATTTTAGATTTTCACTAAAATGGATGTATTGATTTCAATGTAGTTGGTGATTTCTAATCCTATTTGATCACATGCACTATATGCATTGATTTCAGTGTAGATGTCGATTTATAATTCTATTTAATACCTTACACTAGATGCATTGATTTCAGTGTCGATGTTGATTTCTACTTCTATTTGATTGCTTGCACAGGATGCATTGGTTTCAATGTAGATATTGATTTCTAATCCTATTTGATCGCTTGCACTAGATGCATTGATTTCAGTGTAGAGGTCGATTTCTAATCCTATTTAATACCTTACATTAGATGCATTGATTTCAGTGTAGATGTTGATTTTTGCTCATACTTGACTGTTTGCATTATATGCATTAGTTTTAGTGTAGATATTGATTTATAATCCTATTTGATTGCTTGCACTAGATGCATTGATTTCAGTTTAGATGTTGATTTCTAATCCTATTTGATTTTTTGCACTAGATGCATTGATTTTAGTGTAGATGTTGATTTCTGATTTGATGCAACAAGATGTATGGTGTACATTAATTTCAAAGTAATTAAACTAATAATATGCATTAATTTTAGTGTAAGCACATCTCTACCTCCATCTATATTTCTATCTCCTATTGTCTTTCCTTCGCTATCTCTCTATCTCAACTAGTAATCATTATAATAATATTAATTTATAATTATAATCATAATCAATTGTACCAATAATTTAAAATTTTCTGTGAAACTGTTTTATATTTTAATTAAACTTAAAAATATATATTAATTATTAATAAATTAATTGTTATTTTTAATAATATTTCAATATATATAATCTGAAACCCATAATTAATAATTTAAAACATCTTTTAAAGCAACTTCAATACACATAAATACTTATAATAAAAATAAATTATATACTTATAGCACGGCAAGGGCTAACCAGCCTGCCATAGGGCATTAAATGCCCTGGTACATGCATGCCCTGTAACAATATAACACACAGCTTTTATTTTTAATTTATGTAGCCACCAAGGTTGTGTGTTATATTGTTATAGGGCATGCATGTACCAGGGCATTTAATGCCCTATGGCAGGCTGGTTAGCCCTTGCCCTTATAGCACTTGGCTTCGCCTAATCCCCTGAAAACTCCTTCGCGTCATTCCCAAAGTATCATCTTTTAAAGATAAAAAACATTTGTAATTATTATTTTTATATTTTAATTTTAATAACTTATTGGTTTGCAAAATAAATTAAATAAAATTATGTTATTGAGCTATGTAGCGTGAGGTGGCCTTTGTAATACCTCGCTTCCTCTTGACGTATCTGAAAACTCGCCGATTGTAGTCATTTCCCCGTATTTTCTGCATCAATTTGCTTTTAGGTGGCAACCTGGAATTTGACGTCCTGTGGGACGTATTTCGGATTTCAAAATGTATTTGACAGTTGTTTGAAATTTTTCCACCGTCAAATTTGAAGTCGGTTATAATAGACAAATTGTCAAATTGATTTCCAATTTGAAATGTAAACAGTCAAAATTTATAGTACCTGAAACACCAATAAATGTAGTCCGCAATAGAACATTATGATACTCCATTCATTCATTTACCAGTATAAGACTGGTGCGAATTATGGGACATTACATTAACTTTCTGTCCATATATGGATGAGAACACCAAATGCGCTGACATTTTAATATTGTATTTATGCTCCTATTTCTTAGGATACCAAACCCAGAAGTGAATATTGTTGGTAATAAGTCTGTAATTAGTATTCTTTTCTCCTTTTTGTTAATTCACATTCTCAACTTTTCGGGTTCAAGAGCTTGTTCTCTTATCATTCCATCAATCATTATTGGGTTTCAATTCAATCGGTTTAAATTCGATCTGCAATGTGCAAGTAGTAATTTCACAGCCCCATCTTTTTGTGCATCCCTTCCTCCTTCTATGCCAACGATTCCATCTAGCTAGCTTAGGCAGGTAAGTGGCAAGCAACGATATTTTAATCTCTTCCCTTTGGTTGGCAATTATATGTAAACCCCTACGAACTATGCATAGCATTTAATACAGAGCCATAAATAAAAAGAAAGGTTCTATTTGAAAGGGGCTTCACTAATTCCATCATTCATTGTCATTCATTAAAATCCACCATCCAAATGAGCCATCCCTTTCTTCCGTAGGCATACATACTTCTATGTCTATGTAGGACAACATAAATAGTGCCTACCCACTTCGTTCCTCTAGAAAGTGTATTAAAAACCACGGGAAGGAGCAATAACAAGCCTTGAAGGATAAGCACAGTGTAATAAAGTTTCCCGCGCTTATGGTTCTGTTGGTGCCTTTTGTCACTGGATTTCGAATAATAGCCGACAGATAACTGGAAATCGACAATGCTTTTGTTTAACTAAACTAAAGGAACTGGATCTAGACCCTATGGGTTTATCTGAGAGTCCATTGTCAAGGTTTCATGTAAGTGGGGCGAGCTGGAAGCACACTCAAATGGCCTCTGTAGGATTCTTATTGCGTGAGAGTCAACAATGACAAAGATAATAAGGGAGAGATACGAGTTCGATAATACTGAGAGAGAGGATGAATTACCCCTTTCTCATTTTAACCTAACACCAAACAAAATTGACTGCTTCTATAGGTTGGTTGTGCCATCAAATTTCTTTCAATTCCGTAATCAATAAAATTTCGATTTTGCCCAAGAATTTTAGTACTTAAAGGATCACGAGGTGAAAATTGAAAAACAAATGTGCCATAATGAGTTGAACAACTAGAATAAGGCCCAAATGACAAAGATGATGTGATTGACCATTATGAGGGGAAAAGAGAGAGGAGGAGAATGGTAAGGGAAAGGTTACGTTTTCTAAGCGCAGGAATAGGTGGTTGAAAAAAACTTATGAGATCCGGGTGCTCTACGACGCTGAAGTGAGACTTATAATTTTCTCCCCAAGAGGGAGAAAGCTATAAATTCATCAATTCCAGGTGTGTGCTCGATGAGTATTTTCCCTCACTGTTAGATTGCTTCCTTGTATAATGATTTGGAATGTTTTACTTCCCTTTTGGATTTTCCAAAATGGTTAATGTGTATTTTATCTAGATTTTAGGTTTGATTTATCTCTTCTTTATTTCTCTAGCCTCTATTTACATAAAGAAATGAAAGCATTTTGGGGAAAACTAGAAAGGGATATGCTCTTCTAAGGTCTCATACCATTATTTTGGATTTGTAAGGTTTCAAATTGATTATTATATAACATAAATAGTTAGATATATGTTTGATTATAGTTTCATAGTTTCGCACAAGTGATTGATTGTTTTTTGAGGTTCTATTGGAGAGAAAATTTTGGGCATAATTGTCTAATTGCCCATTGATTAAAGATCAAGGTATTAGCTTTTATTATGGACTTGGAAATATTTATATTAATGATACTTCCCAACTTAAATAAACATTTCCCAATCGATAATTATGTAGTCACTAGGCAAAGTTCTAACAGTTTCCATGTGGAAGGCTTTCCTTTTCCTAAAAGTCGAGTACGTTTATATTGGGGTTCTAGAACAATAGAAATTGATAACTCTTTTGTATTCATTTCATTTTTCGATTAGCCATCTGAGTATCTGAAAATTTATTCAATACACTCAACGTTTGTGAAAATAAGGGATTTTTCTTAACTGAGCAGAGGTTTCACATTTTAGTTCGTACTTTGCCCTCTACGAAATAGTTTGGTAAGTGGTTGTCTAATAAGGGGATATTGTCATTTAAAAATTTACTTAAAACGTAAAATTAAAGGTATGAAAAATGAAAAAACGTCATCAAATTTTCATTTGATAGGTAAAGAGGATTTGAAATTCTAGGCCTGGGTGACATATAGTAATGTGTCAGACGTCAAAGACAATGGACAATGTGCACAAATTTCCGTGCAGACATTTTCCCCGTATTTTCCGTATCAGTTAGCTTTTGGGTGGCATATAATAATGCGAGTAGTCTTTTAGCGAGAATTTTTGGAAGTTTTTTTGGGTGAGTTTTTCTAGTTTAATTTTTATAAAATTTGGTAAAAGGTATATAATAATGTGAGTTGTCCTTTTCGAAGTTTTTTGGGTAAGTTTTTTGGTTTAATTTTTATAAAATCTGGTAGAACTTTATTGAAATTAGAAGATTGGTGGGTAACCCCTGCACAATCGAAGTGTCCTAGGAGTTTTTGAGGGTGCTGAATATATACACAGTTAAAAAACTAGTTTAAATAACATAAATCAAGATTACACCTCAAACATTTTTGTCGGATAAAGTCCAAAAGGTAGCAGTAACAAGGCGCACAAAGATCCATATAGACAGTAAAAAAAAAAACAGCTTAAACAACACAAATCAATATTTCACCTCAATTTTTTTCATGGGATTCCCTCACAGGAAAATCCAAAAAGTCGCAGTAAAGACAAATCCTATAATAATGTTCCAGAAGGAGGACAAAGCACACAAAGATCCATATACAAAGCCAAAAAACTAATTTAAATAACACAAATCAAGATTTCACCTCAATTTTGTTCGCACCAAAAAATCCAAAAAATCATAGTAAAGACAACTCCAATAATAATAGACTGACAATGCGCACAAAGGTCATAACGCACACAAGGAGATGGAGGAGAAGGTGACCAAAGCTTTCGCCCATTGACTGCAACATTCGACAGTTGACCGCAAACAATGACAGTTCATCACAAGATTTTGAGTATGAGCATTGTTGGGTTCATTTCATGGATGTTGTTTAGTTGATTTTTTTGGATGGGTTTATGATTGAAGATATGGATCACGGTACTCTCTTTTGCCGAATCATTCAATGACAATCTAATAAGAAGAATAATTTGAAAGGGTTTTACCCGTAGTGGTTTTTTCCCTGGTCTCTGTCCAATCCTGGTCTCTATGTGTAAATTATTTTCTTCTATTGTTCCTTTGCGTTCCACTGCATTGCTGATGATGTTGTCCACTCTATATAATTTCATATGTTGTTGAATATTGTTGTAAATATGAATAATGGCAAGATCTTATGGGGTGAATTTAATAAGAAAGTGTTGAAATGCAATTATCAAATAAAAGAACAATATAGCCCCAAGAAAAAAATTAACATGGTAGTAGAGTTGGACTGAATAAAATTCATTGAAGATCACCCCTATGAAGACACCGTTGATGGATGCAAGAGAAGATGGAGGAGACCTAAAAGAATACTAGGGTTTGAAGGAAACCCTAGGTAATTTGTGTATTAGGGTTTAATGAATATCATGAGGTTAGGGTTTGAAATTAATCCTAGATTATGACAAATATTGGATACATGCACTTTAGAAACCCTAGCATGATCGATGTGAAGATGTTCAAGCACTTGTAATAGATTTTATGTAGCCCTAGATGGGATAGTCTCAATCAAGCCTTGGATATTGATGAAGTTGATAAGTATATTGAAGGAAATAATGTTATATGGTAAATAGACACTCACAAATCTTGAAGGTTGGTTCAAGAGGGAGATGATAACCTCTTAGTGATGAGAAGTATTTTTCATTTTATATTACTTCTTTATGTCTTTACTTTTGTTTAGACTTATCGATTTGATCATTGATTATGCTTCCTTGATATATATATTTCAGTATTTGGATACTTCTAACCTCTTGATGAGATTTGATAAGTGGATCCTTCTTGAGGATCATCTGATATGTAGGAATAATGGCTAGTGTAGGAAGAGAAGAGCTATGACAAGGAAATTGACAAAATGCTACAATTGCCTATGTCTTTGAATACCACAAGGTATATATGATGTATTGTTTTAATGTTATGTTTTAACTGCAATATTGGATGGAAATGTAAGCCCTAAGGTATGATTAGTATACCACCTTCACAAATGGCTCATGCATGCATTTGAAAGTGATTTTGATTCATGGTACTTATGGTGAGATGGTGCACTTGGTATTGGACAAGTATCATACATTCTATTAAGTCATTGTAAATCTAATTAGAAACATTGATTTTGGATATATTGGTATACTTGATATTTGGAAAAGCATCTCACATCTTAGACATGATGGATTTCATAAGAAGGCCAACTCATCATTTTTGACACATGATAGCTTGATTCATGATTGCGATAATCATGATAACCATGATGATATAAGTATAACAATGAGATTGATATTCATGATCTTCTTGTTGATTGTGGTTAGGCTTTGATGAGCTTAGTAATTATGACATATGGTAAAATTGAATGCCCTGAATTAATGGATTGAGTTATGTGATAAAGGAGTGATGTTGTGATCATGATTCTTGAAGTGTACTCATGTTATGTATTTGACACTAACCCTTGATGAAATATTGATGTGATGATGTGATGATGAAGTAGTTGATGCTAACATGCTATGGCTATGATGAATATATGTTCTAGAACCTTATATAGTTTAATTCCATGATCTAACAATTTTGTTGATGCATGTTAGTATTATAGACATGATGATGCCTTGAATAGTGATGACTGAAGTGGCTTCTCACTCAGAGGGAGAAACTCTCCTTAAGATACCTACACATATTATCATTTGAATTATTTGTATAGAAATTTATTTATTGTTGAAGTAATATTTTTGGACATAAATAGGAAAATATCTAATATTGTTGGTTTACAACATGTTCTTGTGTGAGAATAGAGGGTTTTCCTTACTCTAATCCCCAACGGCATGTAAGCAATCTTAAGAGTTCATTTGTAGCCTCTCAGCCACACGAAAACAACATTAAGAGTGCATTTGTAGCCTCTCACTGCATGGAAGAAAGGCTATGAGTGCAATTATTCTTATAGGTCACAAAATATAAACCCTAATACAGAAATGCACCTGGAATATGGCATACCTATAGATATGGAGCATACATCAAAAGGTTCTATGAGAGGGAAGTTTACATATTTGACTTACTAGAGAGAATGTGAATGTGTTGACTAAACTTGTGTTTGCATGTGACTAAAAGATGCATATAAATATGTTATTATGATTTAACAATCGAAGTATTTGATAATAGTGGCAAGGGATTGACAAGATTTGGCTTATTGGCTTGACTTAGTGAGCATATTGGATTGGATGATTGATTATGTTTTAGAACTTTAACCTGATGCTTGAGGGTTCATAGATATGTTTTGGATTATGGATTGTTTGAATCCACAGTGATAACAAGTTAGAGTTTTGATCTAATTTGGTATTTTATGTTTAATGATTTTCCTTGAAGAGAGTGCTACGTGGGCATAGTGACTTTTAGTGATTTATATATGCATTGATTCTCTTTATTAACTTCATTAGATTGAGCACAATGGTTGAAGTATAAAAAGTTTTGATTCAGTATGAAGTAATATCACAATGAATGGATCGAACTTATATGACTCATTTTTTATATATGCATGAAACTTATATGACTTGTCCCAGATGTATCCATTAATATTTAATGGCAGAAATTATTCATGTTATGATCATAAGGATGGCTTGATAAAGATAGATTGGATAATGCTTGGTAAATAAAAGGTTGTTTTAACTTGGTATTTGGACGTGATCTCCTCTTGACATTTGGTCCGGAACGTTTGTCACAAGGATATTCTCAGAAAATTTTATGATTTTGATATTAGTTTTAATCTAGCATATAAGGCTTGATACGCTAACTTAGTTGATTCGATTGCACAATATTGATTTGTGTAAGGCTGAGCATATTGGTTTGGTCAAGTGTTATGTTTGCAAAAAGCATTGTATGAAGCAAGCTCCCTGAGCTTAGTATGTTCACATTGATATTTATCTAGTGAAGTCATGAAAATGTGTTGATCTGAACCTCTCCTTCAAAATGGGTCCAAGGTATGACTTTGATTTTGGTTTTACGTACTGATAGTCTATTATTTTCAAGTAATTAGCCTTTGGTGATCAAAGTAAGATGGATTTGGCCTTTGAAGCTCGAAATGACGAATCATGGCATGATGAATTACTTTCTAAATATTGGAAAAGAAAATACATAACGTGAAGATATTGAAGAGTTTTTGGAAAGTAGAAATGAAAATCCTTGGACACTCTAATTTAATTTGAAGAAGTTATGAAGAGATATTGTTGAACCTACCTTAGAAATAGATAGTTGATTAAATCATTGATGTTCTATGTGAACACCAGTCCATATATATTTTTATTGCATAGATAAACTTGAATGAATTCATGTTTGAGCCTCTCCATACACATTGAGATGTCATTGAACACACTTCAAGATATTTGCATGGGATGATAGATTTTTCGGTATGAGACATTCTTCCTATGATATGTGACTACATAGATATATTGATGTTGTTTGTATCATTATTGATGAGAAGAACACATCTGGGTGTTGCCTTAGTATGATATTTACTATGATATTTTTGGGCGAGAAGTTTGTAGCTTTAAGCATGACCGAGGTTGAGTATGATGATGCTAGCATGGCTAGTTGTGAGACATGTAGAAGAAGCTATTTGGAGAGATATTTGAGCAATTTCTGAATATGACAGGGATACATTGTGATAATAATGAGTGGGATATTATTGGAAGAGAATCTCGTATATAGTTGGGACTAAGATCTATTCATATATTGAGTCAACATTTCCGTACAAGACAAGCTTAGGCTTGTGCTTTCCACCTCCATGAGAGGGAGGATGAATAAAGTGTCCTTTTTGTGATATGTATTTTTGATATGATATTGGATTTGATTGTGAAATGATGATTAAGCAGGTACTAGACATGAGCATGATGATATGTTTCTGATCAATATAAAGTAGGATTTATCGAGAATACTGAGCTAACTCTTCCCCCCTGTCTGAGGTCCCAGGGTGGGGAATTGAGATGGAGGGATCCTAGGGTTGAGGGGTATCTGGAAAATAGGGTCATAGATGTTACTCCCCTATTTGTTACCCATATGGTGCATGTGAACCTTGTCTATTTGATAAGTCGAGTATCTCACCTATCTTGGACCTTGGTTTATGCAGAGTATGCCCTAGTTGGCACCATACCCATAAGTTGATATTGTTTGGATTTTCCCAAGCTCGGATTATGATGCAGGTGTTCTACCACATGACTCTTGAGGGTCAGTGTTGGGAATATCAATGGGTAATAGGATGGGTTGAGATGTGCTCCCCTATATCACCTATCACTTAATAAGGGGTTTGAGATGTTTTTCCCCCCCATGAGATTCTGAGTTGAGACTAAGCTCCCTAATGTGGTTCTAGGTTGAGATGTGCAACCTAATGATCAACTCTCTGATGTTTCCCGAGTGGTAACATTGGCCTCCCCACTGGCAGTGATTTTGGGTGGTAGCAGTGACTCCATAATGGATATAGAGTGGTAGCTTAGGCTCCCCTCTGATGTCAAATTATTCTTCTTTTATATTCAAGAATGTTCAACATATGAGCTGGGACAATCAAGAGATAAGTAAGAATGAGAGATGAGCAAAGATGAACAATGATGACATTTGATGACAAGATACTTGATATTGGATATGATTTGATGACATGATTCATGCGATGATTACATGATCTAGTTGGAATTTATCCCTAGTTGAGAGGGATTTTTAATTTGTAAGCTCAGTGACAAATTTAAACCATGGAATGAGATTCCTCTTTTTGAGAGAACCAATTTTAACTATTTAAGCACTCAATTTGGATAAGGAAAAGCGTATTTTTGAATTATAATCCCAAATGTTCATATTTGATTAGATAAATTTGTTGTTTCTTTCTATCATGGATCATCTATAATTTTCTTATAGTTATTCCATTTTTATTGTAGATCTAGATCGAAAGTAACCATCAAATTGTTGTTAGGGTCACTTGTCACCTAGTGACTTAAGTGAAGTGTTTTTGTGCACCTTCCAATAATTTTCACACTAACACCTAGGAATCTTCGATTGGTGAATGGAGGTATATACAGTAAATCCTAGAGGTGTGTGCCCTCGATCAGGCCTAGGAATCCTCGACCATTGAATGATGAGATATACGGTAAATCCTAGAGAGTGGAGTCTCAATTAGTCCTAGGAATTATCGACAGGTGAATGGCAGGATATACTATAAATCCTAGAGACTAGGAGGCAAGAAAATTCCTCATGGTATAGGTGGATAAATCCAGTGGCATCCATGCTTGTTTAGGGCCTAGTGGTCTGGTGGGGATTGCAGTAAAGCATGAGGAAACCTAGATTAGCTTTCTTGTGAGTCCCACATTCATGCCTGGAATATGGCATGTGGGTTATTAGTTGAAAGACATATTTGATTCAGCCCAATATATTGTCGGGTGGTTCAAGGAAGTCCCTGACTTGGTTGGATTTTGCATTCACTAATAAGAACTCCTTCTTCCTAGTATTTCATGTGTAAATGTACTGGTTCATATGTGGTTTTTATTGTTGTTATATCCTTTTTATTCTATTGGTTATGGGCTGGTTATGAGTATGTTTTATGACAGACTTGATGCATGGTTCTCATCATGCTTTGATTAGAAATTGAATGTACACAAAATATATGTCCTAATAGATGATAATGCAACTATTGTGATATGGAAAACAAGTTTATTTAGGAATATTAGATAAGTATGAGACTCCTTTGCCCAACTCTATTGTTATGACCTATAGATTACATATTTGTGACATGTTTGATGAAATTCCTATCATGGCTAGTAAGGGTAAGAACAAGTACTTGTACCAGTGATTGCATTAGTATCTTTGTTCCATTGTTATTATTCATTTCTAAAAGTTTTATGAAGTTCTGGATAGTGGTCTAAAACCTAGCCTTGAAAAATTGGCTTAGAATCTGGGGTCACTGGAACAAAACTACCTCAAAATGTCCACAGTCACTAGCATGCCTTATTGTGGGAGTAAGTAAAAGTTCTCAGTCGCATGCATGGCTTGACATGGGAATGACTGAGGTTTTAGATCTGTGAAATGTCAATTTTTCTCAGGGGTTGGCCACTTATAAGGGTTAGTTGGCTCCTGAAGGTTCTGTAGCATGTGCAGAAGGTCATTTTGGTTTCGTTATGTCAGTTCCACTTCCTTAACTATACATGGGAATTTTAATCACATCATAGTAGCCTCTCAAAGAATGGTTTCGTTCTCTTTGGGTGGTGTCCGGTTTTCATTCTCTGATACCACGAAGTCGTCTCAGAGCATGTTTCACCCCTTGGACTGCATGGGTGGTTTATTGGTCATGCATACATTTCTGTTTCATATGTGTTCTTTATGCTTGTGGTTTGTGTGCTTGTTGTGTATGCATGATGGTGGTTACGATTACAGTTGTGTTTCCATGTGAAAGTTGATGGTGTTATAGTTGGATGCAGTCATTATGAGTGTTTGTCAATCATGCATTTGTTATGCATGTTAATGTTTATATGTTGATTATGCATACATTCAGATGGTGATAGTTTTCATGCATGACGTCATGGTACATGGTCAGTATGGTCATGCATTGATAATTAGATAATGGTTTAAATGATCTTTATATATTGCTACGATTATGATTATACGTGTATCCTACTAATCTGGTTAATCTTGGAGATGAGATATCCTCCCCTAAACTATACTAAGGTATTTTGATTATCTTATGTTTTGGTTTAGCTAACATGGTATACTTGTAGGAGGAATGTCAAACATGACTACCAAGATGGTAGACTTTAGGTCATGAGATTATCCCTATGGATAAGATGAGAAACATGTTCTCGGGAACTCTTTTGACTTAGAAGACACATTGAGAAGTTTGAAGGCAGAAATAAGAAGTTGCAAGGCAGATAATGATACAATCATTCAAGCACAGGAGAAAAAAGCAGAAGTTAATGTAGTAATCCTTCATAGTTTTTTAGAATTGCAGAGACAGGGACCACTTTAGATCAGCCATGGGAAGGAGGACATGACTAATGGGGCATATGGAAGTAGATCTTATGGTGGGCATAGGTCAGTTAGGGATGACATGATCAGAGATGACATGATCTTGGATACTCTAGATAGGAGAGGTGATGGACACATGTTCTATTATATTTTTGGTTCCAACAAGCGCTATGATCGTCAACGTTATTATCCTTACAGGAGGAGTGAGAGGGGATATTTTCTAGAAGATTCCAAGAAAGAAAATCCACCTACAATGATGGAGATTTGAAGAAGCTGGAGGATGCAGAAGAATACATAGAGAACATGAACACTAGAATATTTATCTTCAGCCTCAAAGGGAAAGAAGACATCTCATGGGATGATGTGAAATGGGTCAGAAACATTAGGACAAAAGACTTGAGTTGGCATGAATTCAAGGGACTTTTAAGGAGGAAATACTTTTCAAAGAGGTACTATGACAGTAAAGCGAAGTATTTATATGAGGTAAATCTGGGTTCAATGACAAATGAGGAATATACGACCAAGTTCCTAGAGTTGTTGAGGTATGTACCTTACCTTAAGGATGAAAAATCTAAAGTTCAAAGGTTTGTGGGAAAATTTCCATTAGCATTTAGAGATCATATTGAGTATGATGATCCTCGGTCACTTGAGGAAGTTATTAGGAAATTGAAAGACTATTATGAGCAGTCAAAGCATAAGACATAATCACAGTAAGGATGGAAAGGGAAAGATAAAGATAAAGGTAAATGTCAGCCAAAAATAAAAAGAACCTTAGAAGAGAAAGAAAATTTTTATTCTTACAATAAGTTCAACGTAGTTAGAGAGGGACATGGGTCACAATCCAGAGGGTAGAAAAATAGAGGTGATGTTACGAGACTGTTGCATTGTTGGAAATGTCATAAGGAGCATCTTAAGAGGGATTGTCTACAAAATCAGGGTGGTATGCCTTAGATCTATAGTGCACAGGAAGCGCATACAGTTACAGATGTTGGGAAGAGTATTGCATTGATTTATGCAACATCAGATAATAGGTAGGAAGATCACCAGGAATCTATCATTGTGATGCACAGTAAGTGTTCTAATCATGTTGTTTCTATTTTGATTGACCCTCGATCTAATTATAGTTATGGTAACCTTGACTTGGTGGATAAGTGTGTTTTTAATAAATAAGTGCATGCAAATTCTTAGTTAGTGCAGTTAGCTACACTTACAAAGAAAATATTTCATCATTTTGTAAGATCTTGTACTTTCAAGTTGAATGGTATGCCAACATCAACACATTTAAATGTAGTACAGTTGGGATCATATAGTATTCTTTTGGGTATGGATTGGTTATATCTTCAGAGGAATAAGGTGAATTGTTATGACAAAGCTATTGAATTTTTGGATGACAATTGGGAATAGAGGATCTTGTAGGGTAAGAAGAAAGAAACATCAATTAGAATGGTGATAGTTATGCAGGTAAATCATAGTTGTAGAAAAGGGTGTGTGTTATTTGTAGTGTATATTTCTAGTGATAAAGGTAAGGATGATGTTGTTGTTGAGATATTAAGAAGGTAACCAATCTTACAATGGTTTTATAATGTGTTTCTAGCATAGATTTCAAATTTGTCACCTCATATAGGAGTGGACTTTTCTATTGAGTTGGTACCAGGGGCAACACCAACATTAAAGGTACCATATAGGATGAGAACTCCAGAGTTAGTAGAGTTGAAGTTGCAGTTGAAGGAAATTCTTCACAAGGGATACATTAGGCCAAGTGTATCACTATAGGGTGAACCAATGTTGTTTGTAAAGAAGAATGATGATACTCTCAGGCTATGCATTGATTATAGGAAGTTGAACAAGGTAACCGTCAAGAACAAGTATCCATTTCTAAGACTTGATGACTTGTTTGATCATTTGAAGTGAGAAGAAGTGTTATCAAAGATTGATTTGAGATCAGGATACCAACAACTATGCATAAAAGAAGAGGAAATTTACAAGAAATCTTTTCGGACCAAGTATGGGCATTATGAGTTTATTGTAGTTCCATTTGGTTTGACTAATGATCCATCTACCTTTTTGTGTTTGATGAATAGTGTGTTGTGTCCTAATCTAGACAAAATTGTTATTGTATTCATTGATGACATCTTAATATATTCTAAGAATGAGGAAGAAAATTCCAAACACTTAGCAACAGTATTGAGATTTTTGAGAGAGCATCAGTTGTATGTTAAGCTCGATAAATGTAGTTTCTTTCAAATAGAGGTATATTACTTGGGGGATGTTGTTTCTAAGGAAGGCATAACAATGGACACAGAAAAGATAAGGGCTATCATGGAATGGGCAACTACTAGGAATGTGAATGAGGTAAGATCATTCATGGGACTTGCATATTATTATAGGAGGTTTATCAAGAACTTCTCTTCGATTTCATATTGTATTACATCACTATAGAGGCAAGGTAAGAAATTTTAATGGATAGGGAATGTGTAGCCATTCTTGAACAGGTAAATCAGTTATTGAAAAATGCTCTGGTGTTAAATATTGTAGATCCGAACAAATATTTTGTGGTTTGTACAAATTATTGCAAGAGAGTACTTGGTGAAGTAGTGTGCTATGAGTCATGGAAACTGAATGAGCATGAACAAGAATATCTAACACATATCTTGAGTTAGTAGGCGATCATCCATGCATTGAATATGTGAAGGCACTATCTTCTTGATAGGAGTTTTTTTTTAATGAGTGGTCACAATGGATTGAGATACTTGTTTGAGAAGGTGAATCTAAATGCCAGGAAAGCTAGATGGTTGGCCACGATTACTGAGCTTGACTTTGAGATCAGGTACATTAAAGGTAAAGATAAAATGGCTGCAGATGCTCTTAGCAAGCAGATTTAGGTGAATCGGATAGAAGCTATGAGTTCTCGTGGAACAAACTTATAGGATCAAATATTACAGGCATGACAGTAGGATGATAGGTACATGAAGCTTATGCATAGATTACAGGATGGTATAGGTGAGCAGGATGTGGACTATCATCTTACGTAAGATGGTTTGATCAGATTTAGGGATAGGATATATGTGTCAGACAACAGTGAGCTCAAGAATACTATCTTGCAAGAGATTCATGAAAAACCGTATTCAGGCCACCTGGTATACCAGGAGACATTGACAACAATGAAGAATTTCTATTATTGGCTAAATATGAAGAAGGACATGGTAGAGTTTGTGGTTATATTCTTGGACTATCATCATGTGAAATAATAATGTAATAATCCAATTGGAATACTACAACTGATTCCAATTCCAGAGTGGAAGTAGGACGTCATTTCCATGTATTTGATGACATGTTTGCCAAGGACATCAAGACAACATGATTCCATCATGGTTGTGGTATACAAGTTGAAAAAGGTAGCACACTTCATTTCAGCGAAGTCTAGGTATTCAACTAATGATGTAGCAAAGGTCTTCATCAAAGATGTAGTGACGTTGCATGGTGTTCCAAGGAAAATTGTGTCAAATAGGGATGTTAATCTCACTTCTATGTTTTGGAATGAGATATTTGCAGGTTTAGGGACATTGTTCACCTTCAACATAACTTATCATTTGCAGACAGATGGATGGACATAGAGGGTCAACAAGATATTGGAGGACATGTTGAGGATGTATGTGATGCATCAATAGAGGAGATGGGAGGAGTACCTTCCATTGGTTGGGTTTTCTTACAACAATGGGTACCCAGAGTCACTGAGGACGAGTGTATTTGAGGCACTTTATGGGAAGAGTTGTAATGCTCCCATCAATTGGAGTGATCCAGTGAATAGGGTTTTGATAACACCAAATATGTTGGAAAATATGGAACAAGAAATGTAGCTTATCAAGAAGAACTTAAAGGAAGCACATAATAGATAGAAATGTTATGCATATCAGATCAAGATGTTTAAGGGGTTTTAGGTTGGGGAATAAGTGTACTTGCGCATCAAGCACAAGAAGAAATCCTTAAGGATTGGGTCATGTGGCAAGTTGGCACCTTTGTTTTTTGGACCTTTCAATATTCTTGAAAGGATTGGACCATTATCCTATCAACTTGCACTGCCTCTGATAGTGAAAGTCCATGATGTTTTCTATGTGTCATTACTTAAGAAGTATGTTAAATATGTTGATAATGTGATTGACTAGTTTGAATTTGAGGTGGAGCCTGAAGAAAAATTCCATCCATAACCTTAATGTATTTGATAGAGAAATATTTTCATACTCTAGAATCGAGAAATTGAGCAAGTTAAAGTGCAGTGGAAGTAATTTGGGCCAGATGAAGCTACATGAGAGATGGCGGATCATATTAGGGCTATGTATCCTTCTCTATTAGCTGGGTGAGTGTAACTTTCCTCTTTATCTTCCTCAACCTCCCTAGGGGGAGGTTGTCTATCTGGGAGAACCTTCCCAGGTTGTAGGTTAATCTCCTGAATCTCCATAGCATAAGTTGGGCATGATGGTTCCCCACTATATACTTGTTGAGCCTGTCTGTTGTCCAGGTTCGAGTTGAGTTGGGCAGGCATTTGGGGTTGCCTTGGTGGAGCAGGAGGTAATGTTTGTGGTTGAGCAGGTGGTGGAAGCAAAAAAGTGGGAGGAGAGTTGTACTAGGGCCTCCACCCTTGATGATATGCATTCCACTGAGGTTGTGGTTGAGTATAGGATTGAAATGAATGAGCGACTGGTTGGGCATGATATTGAGATGGGTAGGACCAAGGAGGACGTGTGGACCATGAAGGATGAGCATGAGGGCCCCAAGAAGGTATGGAAGTGACTTGGTTTGGGTTGTAGTATGCCTGAGATGCCCCTTGCATCCCCTGCTGGTATGTTCTAGGTCCAAGTGGTCTCCTTTGGTTCATGAAATAGAGTGGTTCAGTGGCTCCTTCGGCCCCTTGGTATACAACTTTAAGTCTTGGCAAGGAAGGGCACTTATCTATAGAATGATCTTATTCATAGATTGAACAAACCTCTATAGTGTTCAATGGACATTCGTTCCTAGGATTCCCCCTAGTGCACCTGGGACAAAAAATGGCCAAATCCCTCTCTTCTTCCTCTTGTTTCCTTTTTATATGCAAGGTATCTATTTGCATGGCAAGAGTCTACAACATCTCACTCTTGAACTCTTCTAGCATGTTTCCAAGTTCACCTTTGATGGATGAATTGGATGAGAAGGTACTAGCTATGGGTTGACTCCCCCTACCTCAGTTTTTGGCTACTCTAGAATGGTTTTTAAAGATAGTCTTTATGTCCTTATAAGATAGTTGGTAGATGTCTCCCCTAGCTAGTAAATGGAGGGTTTCTTGAAGGTCTTTTGGAATTCCCTTGAGTAGGACCAACTCCAGAGTTTCAGGGTCAAGTGTGCACTAGCCCTTTTGTAACTAAGCTAGAACCTCTCTTCATAATCTTCTAGGGATTCATCACTTCCCATGGTCATTCAGAAAATTTCTTCCTTGGTATCTTTTGACCTATAGTAGTCTCAGTATTTGTTGTTAAAGGCCTGTTGCATCTGAGCCCAATTTGTGATGCTATTACTGAGTAACCCCATGAACCAGCACAATGCTGCATCCTTGAGAGTAGAAGGAAATAGTTTCAACTTTTTCTCATCTTCTGCATAATCATAGGTTTGACAGATGACAACAAACTCAAACAAGAATGTGTCAATATCTTCTATGGTCAAACCATGGAAGTGAGGTAAGGTTGAGGGACTTATATTCTTCATTTTGGTGTCCCTATTGGTCTCCCGGATAGGAAAGGTACCCTCTATTCTTTCTCCATTCCCCCTAGCATTTCTATTTTCAGCCATTGTCTCAGGAGGGATGTTTTCTTATTCTTCTTCCCCTATAGGCTCTTCAAATATCTCTGGTTGTTCATCTAAAGGTTCTTCTTGATCACTGCCACCGAAGAAGAGAGAAGGTTGGCTATGTGATGTAGTCGGGATGTTGGGCAAGAATTTTCCCGAATTATCTCTATTCCTATGAGGCATGAAAGGAAATATTTTCGTTTAGTTTTTGTTTTTTCACTGCTTGCACCTACAAAACTGAAATTGATTGAACAAACAAATTGCAACTAACTAAAATGAAATTGCTAAAATGAAATTGCTGAATTGTAAAGGAAAGCAAATGAAATGCATAACTGAAAGCAAGGAAATGACTAATCTACTTTTGCTGAAATGAAGTTGTTGAAATGAAAGTTGCAGAATTGAAAATGAAAGCAAATGAAATGTAGAACTGAAAGAAAGGAAATGACTAATCTACTTTTGCTGAAATGGAAATTGTAGAATTGAAAAGGAAAGCAAGGAAATGTAGAAACTAAAAGAAATAACTACTCTTCTTTTGCTGAAATAAACTACTTAGCAGAATGTTGCGATAGAAAATAGAAGAAAGCAGGAATCACAAAATACTTTGACGCTTCCCCGAAAATGGTGCCAAAAAGGTTGTGAGCACCACTATTGCAGCAATAATGCTACAACTCCTGGGCTTCCTACTTTACTTTTATCAACAAACTTGGAAGTGATGGTGCTGTATGCACAAGTACTAGTTCTTACTGCAAGTTGTCACTTGGTCAGTTGGTGCAAGATCACTAGGATCTCAAGCCAACTTCTATGGATTCCAAACGAAGCTCTATACGTGATGAAAGAAAGGGAAGCTTACTCTATGGAGGCTACTCTACTTGCAGAAAGGAAAAGAAGACTAAAATGTAAAGTAAACCTAGCAAACCCTACTTAATCAACTAATCCTAGTTTTGCAGAAAGAGAGATGAAAAACCATGAAATGAATGCCATTACCTACTCAGGAAGTAAACAACATCTACTCAAGCTATTTCTAGAAGTAAATAAGCAAAGAAAAATCTTTTTGGATTTTTATGTGAAATTGTTATGCATGTAATTTATTTGATTGTGAATGTGGAAGTGATTTGGTGGCAATAGAGGGAGGCTTTGGGACTTGACAAGATGTAGGATGGTGTGGATGGGTCCTAGGATGTCTTAAGTGGCCTTCTGGAGGCTTTCCCTGCAATCGCACTTCAAAAACAAGCCTACAAGAAAATCTATAGGAGGCTGCAAGGGATCTATAGGAGGATGCCGAGAGCAGTTTTGAAGGTTTTGAAGGTGTGAGAGTGGGTGGAAAGGGTAGCTGAAGGCTGGGATGATGCGTTAAGGTGCCTAGGGGTCACCAAGGATTTCTAGGAGAGGAAAAGATGGTCGGGAGAGAGGAAGAAATCCTATGGAAAAACGCAGAAAACTAAGGCAGATTTGAGGTAAACTTTTGGGTGACCTGTAGGGCATAGATCAGGGAGAGAATGTGATGGCTGGTAAGCTGACTTGTTGTGAAAAGAGATTTTCTACAAAAGGACCTGAAAATAAATAGGGATATCAATCAAGCAAGGAAAATAAGTACATCAAAAACAGAATTTTGCATCGAGCTAATCTAGACTATGAGCTATGGAAGAAATGCTGAAAAATGCTATAATGAGAGAAAGCATGGAAGGAAACTTATTGCAAGATAGAAATGAGCATGGTGAAACATATCTAAAGCAAAGCATTCACGTTCTAACAAACTGCAACACTAGAAATCCTATGGAGAAGGAAAATCTATGTTTTTTGTGGCAGCAAGAGGGCCTTGGCCTCAGTTCATGGTCCCAAAGGGAGGAAAGGAGGACAAGGCTCTATTGATTGCCTTTTATATATTCTTTCTATGATTTTTCAACCGGCTATGGACAATTCAAATGGAAACAAGCTTCTAAATCACCAAAGCCTAACCAAGAAAGAAATTCATCTAACATCAACTAATTCATAAACTGAAACAAAGCATAGAAATACAAACAAGAGGAGCTTGGCTACTTGGATTGGGCCCTAACCCAAGAACTTCAGCCCTCTGAGGTAACTCAGTGCTAGCTCAAAAAGGATCTCATATTTATTATCAAAATAATGATAGGATTACATGAAACTATTAACAAAAGTAAGCTCGAAATTGAGCAGAGCAAAGCTACAACAAAAATTCGAAAATTTGACTAACTTCCTAACGAGGCCCTAGGCCTTTCTACTTATACAACTAAAGCTCCCAACATCTTCCTTAAAATCAGGGAAGCTTGGCTCCCAAAACTCGAGATAAACATAAGTTATCCTCCACTTTCTCAGCTACCTCCTAGTGCATTGATTTGGTTGTTTGTGCTCCGAGCTGCACGAAGGCGAATTCGAAGTGGGGAGTCATAAATGAGGGGGATACCCTCCTATAAATCCTATCCTTTGTCCACTTCAAATTATTGCTGCCAATTGTCCATTAAATCTTTGTCTTTGTCTTCAAAATTCAACAAATTTTTACATTAAACACATATTAGACTCCATGGCAACATAACCTACCCAACTCACTCCATAAGCATAAATATAATAAAAAAACATGCAATAAGCTAAGAGAATGGTTGATTAAAATATGTTAGGAGGCAAAATGAGCCCATATAATTACCCATTTATGGAGCTCATCAATATAACCTATAGTAGATCTGATGTAATTCCCTCTTCTCACACAATCTCCTTTCTCTTTTGCACTCATAATACATATCTACGTAGATGCAATACAATTCCCTCATATATAGTGAGGGTTTGCCTTCTAGGGAAAAAACCCTAAATTAAACATAACTTCTACCATTAGATATCCACCTAATGAACGACCCATATTGACTACAAGATTACAACATTTTACAAGGCAATTTTACATCTCTTTTTAGCTTCGAGGGTGTTGCCCTCAATCCCTTGCCAGGGGGGGGGCTCCGAAAGATCGCAGCCTCCCCCCTTGGACCCCCCTTGTAAATCAAATATTACGGGCGGCGCTACCGCCACATTACGAAGTCAGGTCCAATGCAGTGATACCTCTGAATAAAGAAGATAATCAAGCTCCACACCCAACATTAAAGGTGTGTAAGAATGTAGAGTATGCGTTAGTGATATCAGTGATGATGGTATTTATGGTGAATGCAACATAGCTCAAACATCAGTGAAGTGAATTTTCTAAATGTGTTTCTATGGTTGAAGAGGTGTTGACATAAGTGATTGAGGTGTGTTTAGAGAAGGAAAATTATGTTTGTAGAAGGATTTTCTTGTTGATATAAGTTTGAAAATTGTATGGATGATGAATCAAAATGGTCGGCAAGTTGAAGATTGCATTTTAGGGGTTATATCTCCTTCTAGTAGTGGTTGGTGAATAATTAGGGAAATTATCTCCTTTCAATGCTAGCTGATAAATTAAGGGTAGTAGCTCCTTTCATTGGTAGTTGATCAATCAGGGGTAGTAGCTCTTTTCAGTGGTAGTTGATAAATTGAGTGACAGCTTCCTTCAGGTGGTAGTCTCAGAAGCTTGCAATATGATTGATGTAATAGAAAGTTGAAGCTTGAATTTTCAAAATGAATAAAGAAAAATATTGATATATTTATATGTTTATATGTTTCATATGTGGATGATATACATGTTGATCCATAATGCTTCTTACATGAATTATTACTAAGTATATTGAAACGTTTAATCTGGAAATAGTTGTATAATTTGGTCACACTATTGATTTACCACCCCACCCCCCCCCCCCCCCCCCTCAAAGTATTGTCCTCATTTCTAATAGTCACCTTTACCACTCTCTTACTACTTATTTCTAAACATTTGTTATTCATTGAATTCTTATCCACTATCTGAGTCTATGTTTTCTAACCTACAACACTAAAATCCTAGTTCATCTAATGGTTTCTTGGCATAATCTTGCAATTTTAATTAGTAGAAAACTATTTGAAACTTGTGTAGCTCTCCAACCTTAAGCATTCAGATGATATAAATTCTTTGAAAACCAAAACTGCAAAGTTGTTCTTTAACTACTTTTAGTGGTGTTGATGTCACGTGAAGCATGCACCAACTTAATTGTAGTTCTTTATCTTAACTTTCTTATCCATCCTAAATCCTTGAAAATTCCTTTTATTATTTTCTCATCAATGTAGAACAATTCATTCCTTTGGTAACATCTTTTAGCAAACTAAATGTGACATAATTGGCTTGGGTGAAACTAGTGTAGCATTGAATGTAGTTATGAAAGTACACACCATAATCGTATTAATGGCGACTTGAATCTACTCTTTACATAACCCTCCCAAAACCCCATAGCTATTGATTTCCAACACATAAAATATACTCTTATAGATCCCTTAGCCTATCTAGAAATATTCCACGTTTTGTGATAAGTTAGCTCTATAGTTTCCTTGGTTCTTATGACACCCATTACATCCCATTCATAAATCCAAATTTCTTACTGACACCTTGATGACATACAATTTATTTGGTAGATTTATTTAATCATTTGTAACCATGGGTATGATATGCTTTTCTTTCTACCTTAACCATGTCAAAATAACCATATATGGGATAATTGGCATTAGAAAATTTTAGTTAGCCACATCTAGAAGGTATCTGTTATAACTCTATTTTCCACTCCATTATAGTGAGAGAAACCCAATATCAACTTACCTCAGTTGTTTGGCTTAAATGCATCCCTTTTCACCTTTTCTTTTACTTATGTGAGATTTATCCCATGATACATGGGTGAAATTACATAATTGAGGAATTTATCATAATTATTTCTCCAAAATATTATAATTATGACATAATAATTATTTCATAATTGAAATAATTGAGAAAAATCTCATAATTGTGGAAAAGGTTTCTAGAGTTTGTCATTCCTAAGGAGACAAACTTGACCCACTTCTGTGTGAGTTGGGTAGGGGTCCATTATTGTAGAAATTTCCTAACTTCTCAAGCCCCTAGGTGTCTAAATATATTCTCTTAGAAGACACAATGATCATATATAATCTCACGAAGAGGAAAGGGGGAAAAGGTGTTGGGTTGTGTTATATTATTTCCACGACTAGCCCCAGTAGTTAGTCCAGGGGGTTAGATGGGGGGAAGCCAACTCCCTCTTTGTTACAACGAGGGGGCGACAGGCCCCCCTGTCGGGGGATTTCAGGGGGGTGGTAACCCCCTTCTACAGGGTCTGGGGTAGTGCCCCACGAAAAAGAAATTTGGACCCTTTATTACGTGGGTGAACTTACCTATTGTTTTGTGCATGGATTTCACACACGATTTTGGACGTAATGGTTTTCGGTCCATGGTATTTTGTAGATCTGGTAAAGGGAACTATGATTATATTCTAATCTAGGGTTAATGGATTGGGGTTTATGGATGCTTCGGCATGTATATATATGTATTGTATCATTGAAAGGAACATAATGAAAAATCAATCTGGAAGTCCTGGTTTTGGGATCTAGGGGAAAATCTATGTGTATATTTGTTTTATGTGTTATGCTCTCACCATTATTTATTTTCTGTTTTTAGAATTTGTATGCAGGTATTTTTTGTACAGGGTTAAAACCTACAAAAGGGAGAGTATCCAAACTATATAACAAGAGATATGTTGTCTTGGGATAGGAGACCATACTGCAAGTTGGAGGAGAGGATCTTATTTGTTGAAGGTATACGTTTGTTGTACTTCCATTTATATGGTTAATACAAATCTATGTTCTTTCCCCTTATATCATTCTTGTAGTAATCTATATGTGTGATTTCTAAATGTTTTGAGTTGACGACCTTCTGTGGAAGACAACTTGTCATCTCTTTTTTGTTGTGATTCTATGAAGGCTTTGGACAAGGAGTGAATGAAATATATCGCTTGACTGGAGAGCAAGGATTTTGCATCAGGCCCAAAGCCCTTAACCAACTTGCGAGGACGCAAGGTACTTGCTCATATTTTGTAGCATTAGAAATTTCATCGAAGCTACATGCATGGCCATCTAGATTGGGGATTGATATTATATTTTCTTAGCCTTTCTCGTTTTCCATCTGGTGATCTAATTTGGACACAAGATCACGGAGCAACAACTCCTTGCATATTTATTTGCAACAGAAGTGATGCTTTCAATGAGAGCATACTTTCTTTGTGTATGTTTTTCCTTCATCTTTGATTGATTCATCTCCGACTTGTTTTGTTGAGTTTTTCTATTTTTTTTCAACTTTTCTGGGTTATTTTCAGGGTTATTGCCTATGTGGTTCTCTTGTTTCTCAACCTGAGCACAAGATTTTAGGGTATTTTTCAATTTTTCTCTTAGTCGTTCTCATAGAGAGTCATCCATGCAACTAGGATCCATATTCACTCTCTTGTTGATGCTCTCAGAGTGACCCTAGTCGCTCTGATCTAGTATTATGCCAATGACCAGGCTTTTAAGCCCTAGAAAAGGCCCTAATCTATTATGAGTTCCTTCACCCCTATTTTTGCTTATTTTAGGCCCCTATTCATTTTCTGTGTTCAATTCAGATATGTTGTTGTTTTTCGGTTTCCTTTAGATCAGTCACTCGTTATCAAGGTGGGTTTTTCATCTTCGATTGGGTTGGGGATCTCTTATTATTTGCTGATTTCATTATAGGATTGTGTGATCTTATGCTTTTTTGTTACTGATCAGTGGTTGCATGTATATGGTTTGATATTTTCTATCCAAATTTTTTCATTGCTTTTAGTCCTTTAAATTGTCTTTGAAAAATCTTTTGGATTCTTTGGGTTGAGGCTTGATTTTCACCTCTAGGTATCACTTTCAGATCTGATCACTACAACAAAACCCTGTGATTAGCGTCCCTTTTTTCTTCCTTTTTTGTGTCTAGAGCCCATTTTTGGTGCTATTTGTGTCCATTTATCAAATATGCTGCAAAAATCGATGCAAAGTTTGCACTGAGTTTTTCACCAAGTCTTACACCAAGTTTAGCACCAGGTATTGTAATAGGTTTTACATCAGGTTTTACACTAGGTTTTACGCCAGGTTTTATGCCAAGTTTTGTGCCATCCTTTGCACCATGTTTTGCATCAAGTTTGGCACCTAATTTTGTTTCACCAACTTTTGTATCATTTATTGCATCCACTTTTTGCCCCTACACTTGCATCAACTTTTTCATCATCTCTTGCATCCTCTTTTGCGTCATTTTTAAAATCATTTTTTGCATCCAATTTTACATCATTTTTTGCATCCCCTTTGTGTCAAGATTTGCATCAGGTTTTATGTCTCATATTGCATCTACTTTTGCATCGAATTTTGTTGCATAAACTTTTGCATCATATTTTTTATCCATTGTTGCACCCATGTTTACGTCCACTTTTGCATCTCTTTTTGCATCTTATTTTTCATCTTCATTTGCATCTATCATTATATCCACTTTTGTTGTGACACAATTTGTACCATGTTTTGTACTCACTGTTGTACCCACGTTTGCTTCCAATTTTGCATCCATATTCGCATCCACTTTTGCATCAAAATATTACATCTATTTTTGCATCCACTTTTGTGTTGGGTTTTGCATCTCATTTTGTATCTTCTTTGCATCTACTTCCATTGCATCCATATTTTTCATCCAATTTTGTTTCTACTACTGCATCCATGTTTGCATCCACTTTTGCATCCCTTATTGCATCTTGTCTTGCATCCAAGTTTGCATCTTTTTTTGTGTTTTTTATTACATCCACTTTCTCACCCACTTTTGTTGTGCCATATCTTGTGCCTATCATTGAAACCCACATTTTCTTCCAATTTTGCATCCTCTTTTGTGTCCAAGTTTGCATCAAATAATTTTTATGTTTTTTGCATCCCATTTTGCATCTACTTTTACATCCACTTCTGATGCATCCAATTCTGAATCTAATTTTGTGTCCACTATTGCACCCATGTTTGGTCCATGTTTACAAGTACCTAGGAATTGATATCCATCACAAGCTCAACTGGAACCATACCATTGAGAAAAGGATCAATGGGGGATGGAAAGCTTATTTTGGTCTTGAAAATAACTGTAAAATAACAAACCTCGTAATGTGGGATAAAAAGAAGTTCCTCTTTGAAACCTTAGTCACTCCTGTTATCTTATATGGCTGTGAAGTTTGGGGCTGCAGCATCTCCAGAGAATCATGGAGGAGGATTGAGCAAATCCAGAAGCATTTTATAACTTATAACCTAAAAATTAAAAGTAATACACCATATCCTATTCTTCTTATAGAAGCAGGTCTTTCTTCTATTGAGAGCCTAGCTATGCTCAGGTTTCTGATGTACAAGCACAAGCTCAATAACATAGACAATCATAGACTTCCTAAGCTAGCTTTAAATTCCAGCCAAAATCACCTAAGGCTTAACCGAGGATGGCATAAGGACACAAGGGCCTGGTTAAACTATTGGGAGGTCAATGAGAACGATGCTTTGCAAAACATAAATAACATTAAAGATATTGTTACTTCTAAGTTCAAAGAGAAATTATGGTGTGAGAGAGATTTAGCGTCTAAAAGAAAATTAAATTATTATAAGAAGGTCATCAACCCCACCCTTGAAGATCAAAAGTATCTCTCTATTCTAACTAGCTCAAAAAAGAAAATTAATATAGCAAAGATTAGAACGAATTCTCACGAGCTCCATAGTGAAACTGGCCGCTGGGTAGTTCCAAAAACGCCATGGATAGAAAGGATCTGCCATATTTGTGAGAATAGGAGCATCGAGGATGAAAACCACTTCCTCTTAGAGTGCCCTGCATACAACCACATTAGATCTCAATTTCACAACCTTTGTTACAACACTGACCTCCCTAGCCTTTTACAATGCCAAAATTATAGTGAACTCGGAAGGCTTCTCTCCAAGCTTTTTGAGCATAGGAATAAAATTCTTAAATCAAAATAAATAATTTGTCTTTTTAGGTCCGATAGATCATTATTTGGTCTCAGTGGACGTTAACCATCATCATCATCATCACATCCATTTTTTAATCCAATTTTGCCTCCTTTTTGCATCCGAGTTTGTGTCCTTTTTTTGTTCATTTTTGTATCCACATTTACTTCACAACAATTCATGCTAAGTTTTATGCCTACTATTACACCCATGTTTTCTTCCACTTTTTCATCCATATTTGCATTCTATTTTGTGTCCAATTTTGCATCAACTATTGCATCTGCTTTTTCATCCACTTTTGTGTCAATTTTTCTATTTTGTTTTGCATCTACTTATGTTGTGTCCACTCTTGATCCAATTTTACGTCTATTTTTTCCCCCATATTTTTTTTTTTACTTTTGCATCCATTTTCCAACACTCATATTTTTTTTGCATTGATGATATTTCTTATGACATTAACAATTATGAACAACTGATGACAATTTCAATAATTATAATGATGATGATAATGAAGAGGATGATGATGACATGAATTGTGATTATTATGATAATAAAAATGATGATAAAGATGATGGGGGTCATAATGACAATGATGATGGCAATGCTAATGACCTTGGACAATATTCCCAATTTTTAAATGTTGGCATGGTCATAATCATAATCATTATCTTTAGAGTCATCTTCCAAGTCATCATCATTTGATCATCATTATCATTATTTTAATCTTGTTCATCATCAACAACAATAATGGCATGAATGATGATTATGATGTTCATGACGAAGTTGACAACAATGATGATAGAAATTACATTAATTATGATGATGGGATGATGAAAATTATAATGACGATGATAATGGTAGTGATGATGATGATCATCGATCATCTCTAAAAAATAAAGTTGTTATTTCTCTTGCATATATCATGTGTCCTAACAACCCTTTTTGATGACTCATAATATTTTTTGGGTTGATGATATTTCTTATGACATCTATAATTATGAACAATTGACGACAATGTCCATAATCATGATGATGATGATGATGATGATGATGAAGACATGAATGGTGATTATGACGATAATGCAATAATGAGATTGATGGCGGTGATGATGATGATAATGAAGATGATGACATACCCTCTAAACTAGGGAGATACTCATAATGAGACAAAATAGTACTCTCAAGTTGAAATATTCATATAAGGAGGGATATGGATTGATAAGCATCAACGATGATTTACATCATCATAGCCAACATCGTCAAAATAGAAAGGCCTTGGCTAACAAGTTATATCTCTCCATTAGATCATAGCACAATGTTGGGAGGCATAAATTTGGACACCAATTCCTCTTTAGGCACTTATCGCACTAGGAGGTTCATTAGGCATGTCCTTGCATGATCATTTCCTAATCCACTGTCATAATATTTGACACCAGGAAATGTTGATCCTCATGGTTGTTCATATCTTGGATTAATGTACTTGACTTCTGGCGGTTAGTCCTATTCAAAGCACAAATTCTCAAAGAATATTGGTCCCAGATGTTTATCTAATCCACCATTCTCCCTACTGGTGTCTTTAGTAGGCTTACGACTGTTAGTCTCGGCCATAGTACATGAAAAATGGATAATATGGTGTCAATGCTCACTCCCTCTCAACCAAGGAGGAGACATCCACAAGCATAAGCATTTCTCAAGAACACCCATCATTTTCATAGGTAATAACATCATTAATTTGTTTTCATCGCAAGACACCTCTATGATTAAGCATTCATAGATTTGTGGCAAAATATTTCCCCTTTTTTCGTTTGTGATGAAAGAAAATCAAAAATTGAAAGCCAAAATCATTAAAGATACACTATAATGATTTATCAAAGTCTAAACTCTAAGGTTAAAGTGAAAATTTATGTAAATATTATATCTATGAGTCATTCAAAACTTATGAAAACCTTATTCCCCAAGTCCTATATATAAGAAAAATCAAAAGAAAGAAAAATAAGGCCCAATGAATGGTAACTCTTGTGTTCACACCCTCTTTGAAAAATATATGAATATATACACTCCTAGTCACACTTGATCACATGTTTGTGATGGTTAAATCATTACGTCCTCTTTTCCCCTTTCATTTTCACTTCATCATTTAAGCACCTAATTCAGGATCTACAAATTTTTTCTTGCCTAAGGGTTTCATGTCTACTCTTGGTTTACTTATGTCACACTACAGTCAATCATGTGATGGGGTGAAATACTTAAATTTGTGGAGTTATTAAAATAATGTATTAAGTTAGTCACCACACACACATGTATTACATGTCATTGATCCACATGTGTGGGTCAGAGACTCATTGCTTGAGAACTTTAATGGATACTACTTTAGGGCCTTGATGATATATCTTACAAAATCTCTTGGTAAACATTGTGATTCATCCTTTCTTTTCCTCGAGACACTTGATAATATTGATGTCACTCCCAATAATCCATAAAGATGGGGAGTATAAATTACCGTGCTAGAAATAGAATTGAGAAATAGAGGTTTTCCATTTGTGATATTAGAGTCATAGACATTGGATACATGGTAGTAGTCCTCGATGTCAATTAGCTAAAATTATATTGTCATAATGCGAAAAGAGGTAAACATATTGGTAACCTTAATGTCATGATCATTCCAAATAAGAGCCATTCCACCCAAGTATATCTAATCATCAACCACTACTACTTGGATATTCCTCCCCCATTTCCTAATTATATGAGGTAGAAACTCACTTAATATTTTTATTTCTTATATCAAGATTATTGATGGGTGCTTTTCATACCATTTTTCTTTTAGGAGTATTTGTTTTCCTTTCCTATTGAGGTCCTGTTGAGGCCTCGAAAATCGTTGCCACAACATTGGGGGATAACCACCCGGTCCGGACCTTAGTACAGCTCCTTTTCCGTTTGGGATGGTGGCTCCGACTGGAGATAACGGGACCAGTTTCCCGATAATAAAATAAAAGGGATGGATGGGTGATGAATAGTTTGCTTAAGTGATAGGCGACTAGCTTATTCTATTGACAGAAATGGGGAAACTAATACTAATCCGGGAACACTTATTCATTCGGAATGCAGCGTTAAATAATCTTTATCTATCTAACAGGCATGTAGATGACTTTGTAAAATAAATAAGAGACATTCAATCATTCAAAGATTACTTCATATGAATAGTCACAATGAAGCGATAAATACAAATTACTGCATTCACTGTTTATATCATCGATACATATATACGATTGAAAGGGAAGCATGCGAGAAACAACCAATAGTGGAATGCATAAAGAATACTGCGAAAAACACATATATATATAAGCAATAATAGCAAGAGCAATTTAAACAACAATTCATATAACAAAAATGAGTACAGACGGAGATAATAGTACCATGTGAGCTGCAGATCAATCTGAAATATCAATCGCTATTCAAAATTCCTTCTTCAACACAGAAATGCTTTTAAACAATGACAGTAGTGCACATTTGCATAAAAACCTTCCTCATTAAATTCAGAATAATTGGTCCAGTTTCATAAAAGAATATCCCTGAAGTACAATAGTGCAACTTCAGGGCTTAAGTCATATACAAAACTTTACGACCCTTTCTAAATGCATGAAAGGGTCTATAAATACTACTAAGCTAAAACATCTATGAAACAAAATCCTACTAAATTGGTATCAGTAAATGCGATCTATTTCTCAGGGGCGATTTGGCAGTCGGCGATGTGAGTCATGACTCAAGTTGTTTGCCCTTAAACCTGAGTTGGCTTATTGCAAGCATCGGCTCCACTTCTGGCGGTCTGTTGAGGCGCAAACTGAATTGGGCAGCGAAGGTGGCATCTTGAATGTCGGGTATAATATACCCAACAGCATCCGTGAGGCATTTCAAGGCGGCTCTTTGGCTATATGGCTTGATTAAGAAGAACCAATAAGCATCCCATGTTAAACTGTTGATTCCAGCGATTAATCTTTCGTTTTTCTCCAGCTCCGGGTAGCATGAGTGCTCCAACATCTTTGTCGTTGTTAATTGACCAGGAGTACATTGGGAAATCATATTAGACAAATAAAGCATATTATTTACTAATTCAACCAAATTTCCAGTGGTTGCTTTGCATCTGAAAATCGCTCTTTCTGCCTTCATTAGTTGTGATTTCCATTCTGTGAATAATATTTCTTTGTGCGATTCCAGATTCTCGGTAGATTAGTTGCATGGCCTTGATCGGAATCCTGCCATTCTATAAAGTTTGTCAATGTTTCTTCGGCCTGATCCAAATCGGTCCTTGCTTTTTCTACCTTTTCGCTTATGGATGCTACTAATTCGCACAATGGTTCTGCTTGTGTAATCTGCTGACATAGGAGCTTAACCTGATTAATCAATGCCTTATTTAACTGAAGTGTTTCTGCTTTGAGTTCATCTACCTGAGGGAGCTTTTTCATTTGCTCAATTTGAGTGGTCAATTGAGCGATTTGCTTATCTTTTGCTTTCATTGTTTCCTCAGTCGATATTCTTAATTGCTCCAATGTCGCCGATAGCTCCCTTTGCCTTTGGATTGCGCTTTCATCAATCCTCTGCTTTTCCTCTTGTAATTGCTTAGTCAGCTGAAGATTTCTCTGTTGCTGCACTAGCAATTCATGTTCTGCCTTCTGTGCCTTCTGTTGAACTTCCGATAATTTCGCTTGTAGCGAAGAGATGTCTTGATCCTTGGCCTTCAATAAACTGCTCACCTCCAATGCTTTATCAATGGTCGCCGCCAAATATTCTCCAGCGAATTGCGATAGCTTGGTTAAGTCATCGGAGGGGTCGAATTCCTCTTTCCACACAACATTGCCCGTCACTGTTAATTCAGGGAATAGGGAAGGTTGATCAGCTCTTCTCCTTTTCCTCTGTCGCTTTACAACAGTTTTATGCTTAGGGCTATAAAATACATCCAAAGGGGGAATCTCTTCAATTTGCAAAATGATTTCTCCCGTTGGATCTTTAGGAATTATCTCTGTTTCTTTTGATTTGGGTAGGTCGTTGGTTTCGCCCGAAACCGGTTTCGATGTCGCTTCTTGCGTGTCGCCTTCTTTATAAACCTCATCATCTTTCGAGCACTCTAGGTTTCTGATGATTGTACTGAATTGTTGCCATTGCTGGAGCAAATTTGGATCAACTAGTGTATCATCATTATTTTTAGAGCTACTCTCTTCTTGGGCTTTCGCCTGGGTTTCTTCTTGTCGCTGCATATTTTCCTGGGTTACTTCCTACCTCTGGCTATGCACTTCCTCCTGCTGCTTTGATGTATTAGGAGGTGGCGTATTATTTCGCTGCTCAGGCTCGCCCGATCTTGTTGTCGTCGGAACAGTCGCTAACAGGTCTAGAGGCAGAGTTTGCAACCTCTGTTCTCTAATTCTATTAAATTCGACTAGCCCTTCATCATTGTACACATTTCTGGCAAGCGACTTAACTTGATACAACGATTCGGCCGATGCAAACAAATCCTCAAATCTGTCTTCTTTGTGCTCGACCTTGGCCAATTTGGCCTGGTCAAGCGCATTGTAAGCGATCTTCTTCGGATCATACTGCCTGCTTGGTAGAGTAGCCAGAGTAAGCGAATTCATTTTCCCAACTTCTTTCTCTGCATGTTTGATATCATGCAGGGTATAAATTCCAATTCGTAAGGGAAAAGAGGGCCAAACATGTTTTTTCACTTTTTTCAGGGTTTGAGTAACCCCATCAGCATTGATTTGATAAGCTACTTCCCTGGCAAGTAACTTATCGGGGATGTAAAGTGGTAGCACATACGGCCTGGCCTCACTGCCAAAAAATCTGATGTAGGTGAATTTCTCCTCCCCAAACCAACTTGCTACTGCGGTCAAATCTACCCTTGCTTGCTCAGAAATCTTCCGGGCAGGCTTATCAAAAATGGAGTAATGAATTGGCAACATAAAATCGTTGCAGATTTGATAAAGATGGTGCTTATAATTAGTCTTCCACAATTTTTGATAATATATGTGAATGGGTGTGGGGTCTTACGACGTCCACCTCCATCCAAGCACAGGAAACTCAGAATTAAAACACAACACATCCATCACATAGGCACTGTAATAGAATGGCAGAATAAACCTCTCTTTGATGCGAGAGTTAAACCTGAAATCGAGAATGGCTTTGGCTAACTTGTCGGATAATGTAACCACCCAATCCACAATTTCTCCACTACATGCCGCCTCCATTAAGGGGACCATTTCTATGGTAAAATTGGCGGAGTCATGCAATCCCCATAGCCTACACAGCATAATTCCAGCATAGCAGTAAGGAGAACATAGGGAGTCAACTGAGTACTTACTCGAGGATTCATGTTTGTGTTTTTCTAGATTCTGTCTCTAGCCTCGAATTGGTTCAGACTCGGTCTTGTTCTCTGCTCGAAATTTCTCCAAAAATGTCGCATTATATTTTTTCTCTTCTGCTGGTAGGTGATACATTAGCCTTAGATCTTTGGCTCGAAAAGAACCGAAAATCCTCCCGCCCGCAGTGCTAAACAATCTGTTGATAATTGGGAGCTCTTGGATTGCCCACCTTACCACATCCGTATATGGGAGAATTTGTTCCCGGGCCGCTATTTTGTGCAAAAAGGAGTCGGCCAAGTCTTTTAAATTGGCATCAGATTTGCTGGTACTATCGCATGAGATTTCTATCCCGGTCACCTTTGGCTCTTCTGCTTCAATCAAATTATACGTTCCTTGCCAAGTGGTCCTAGTAAGTCCTAAGCACGTCGTATATGATATAAGCCCTTTGTTCTTACCGCTTGGATCAACGACAGCTTGCCCTGCGGCTGGCGAAGCAGTAGGCATTGTAGTCTTCTTGGATTTCTTTCCCATCCCACTTAATTCTGTCTCTGTGGAAGAATCCTGCATAGAGCGAAAGATAGGCGTAACACAGGCAACAATAACATGAATTGAACAGAATGAAGTATATATATCTGGATGCATTCATAGTGATCAATTGACTTAAGGTGGCCTTGGGATCAAATCCGTGGAAAGATCGCAAGCTTGTTGTTCTCATTAAATGGTCGTTATGGCCTGTCAATCTCATTAATACCAGTCACTTCGGTTAATGGCCGAATGATTTATTTGAAGCATGCCTTGGGCGATTTGGCGGTTTGAACGCGGATGAGTTGCTTTTCAAAGGATATTGCCTTAATTACGAATAAATCATATTAAACTGCCTTTATGACTTTTACTTTGAAAACTGCGCTTTTTACCCTTTTCGCAATCGGGCATCGGGGAAATGCTAAGTTATTACATTGGTTTCGTTCGGAATCCGCGATCACCGATAACGATATCGCATCGCGTCGGGAATAGCTAGTAGGGTCGTTTAGAATGAGGGCATGGTGAGTCGCTGATCGCCGATAGCGATATCGCATCGCATCGGGCGAGGGGGAGCTTATTTGCACTTTAAGTGTTATCGCCGATTGCCGATTTCGCATCGCATCATAGCAAGGGTTGTCACTCATGTTACTTTATGCTTTTGCCGATATCCGATAGCAATTTCGCATCAGTGAAAATCAAGATGTCCCTTAAGTTGTGCTCTCTTTGTCATTACGATATGAGATCTTGCGATCGCTTTATCGCAATGATAAAGATAAATTGTTTTATGTTGGGGGTTTTTTGATTGGTTTTATTAAAAAGGTCTTTGAATAATGTTTTCTTTTATTCGAGCCTTTTTGCAATAGAACTTTAAATTGATACCAATTTGAAACAAAAATTAAAAGGGACCCATTTCACATTATATTTTTAGAATCGTAATGATATGAAATGGGGGGTTGTTGTATGGCACAACAGGTCCCCCATGTTCCATGAGACTATTTTCATGGAGAATTTACAAAGAAATGAAGTATAATGTGACTAAAAAAAACATGTCCCAATATTTAAGTTATTGGACAATGCCACTTCATGACTCCTATATTTCCTTAACCTGGGAATGAATAGTGAACTTGATAGCCTTAAGGGAAATTAACTAATGAAAATCTCAAAAAGAGGTGACTTTTGACTTTATCACATACAAGTTAATATACTAAAAAAAGTATCTATAAAAATTTCATCAAGCAATGAAGCATTACACTATAAATTACAATCTATAAACATTTTGGGAACTTTTTACTAAACGATGTTCAAAACCAACATATTTAATATTAATATTTAACAATAATATGGAAAATAACACATTTTCATAAATTAAATAACATGTTATCAATCCTAAGAAATTTCACTAACATAAAACTAAAAAGCATGCAACTAATGGGAGTGACCACTCAAGGCCACCATAAGACAATTAATCTATTAAGACAAGGATTAATGGGGAAAGAAATCTACAAAGGACAAAGGCAAACCTATTTTAACTTTATTGTTTTATTAGGTGCAATTTGAACATCTCAAGATATAATGAAGAGAAGAATTAATTTTATTGCATTAAGAAAACCCAAGCACATTCTATAACTTAGCAAGGAAGAAATGTACAATACCCATTTCAGCGACACAATGCATGGCATCAAGTTAGTTTTTATATATAATTTAAACTTATATCATATAATCATTGTGATTTAGCATGAATGGATGTTTAAAATCCATTTTTATAAAAAGAAAATATAATTTTTGTTATTAAAAAAAAAAAAAAAAAACATAAACTAAATATACTTTTTTAGAAAATAAAAGAAATACTAAACTTAACATAATATATATTAAAACAAAAACTAAACTTAAGAAAATAATTTATTTATTTTTTAATTTAAAATATTTTTTATAATTTTTTTAAACACTCCCCTCCATTCTAAGAAACAAAAATAATAATAGAAATAAGGACAAACCAAAGATATTCCTTTCCTTGGTAAGTGTTTCCCACCATTCATTCCACTCACTCGAGTTATTTCATTAAACAGGGATAAGTGTTATTTCACACTCTTTTGGCAAAGCCTATTGAGCTTCTCTTATGATATATATATTCCTTGATGGAGTCCTTGATATATTGATCAAGTTTTGATTCCTTGGAGATTAATTAGAGCAAAGAAAACATGAGTACTCTTAATTCCAAGTTCAATGCCTCTAATGGTGGACAAAAGGCAAGGGAGGGGTTGCTATTGTGGTCATAACTCTAGGTTAATTGCCTTTGATGGTGGACGAGGCAAGGGAGTGGGTTCCAGTCATGGTCATGGTTGTGGAGTTTTCTTTTTTACATTATATTTAGGGAGTTCAAAGCAATTTGAATGGAATCATTGTCGTCACTAGGTATAATGCATTAAGTGTGATAATGGATAAAATGAAATAATTATTTATCATCATTTGTTCTTGAATGAACATTAGGATCCATCTTATTATAGAGAAAAGTACATGCATTAAAAACAACTCAATATTTCATGTGACATTCATATTGTATGTGACTTATTTCTCATTAAAAACAATTTAGTTTTTAATGTGACATTCTTTTTTTGTTAAAATTTCTTCTATTTCTAATCTAAATTACAATTGTAATTTGAAATAAAGCTTCCAATAAATATTAATTTGCCAATTGTGCATGGAAATCATAAGAAACATTCACAATATAATATGAAGAACAAATGGGTACCTACTTTATATGGATTAAAAAACGCTTCTACTACTTAACGTGAATTACAAGTGTAATCTTAGTTGGATCTCCAATATATCTTAAGCCATATTTTCATTTTATTTTTAATACTATTAAATGTTATTATGTCCTCCCTCATTTTATTGTTAGCATTGTAATAAAAATATGCATTTTGCTATAGAATTAGTACTAGCATGTAATATTGATTTTTTTCCAAAACGCTATAGGTAATGACCACAAAGATGATGATATAGACTATGTTTAGATTACATCATATATCAAAGATGATGATGATGGTGATGGTGATGGCATTGATGATGATTATGTGGATGATATTATCAGGATGGTCAGGATGATGATTGTGGAAATGATCATGAGGATGAGCTTGACTATGATTTTCGTGGTGCTAGCTAGTCATGCGTTATTTTTTATATTTAGTTGGATGTATTAATACAGTAATCATACATTTGAATTTTAATTTATTTGAATAATGATGATGATACTATTGGTACTATCTTTTTACCTTATGAATATGTTGAAAATTGTTTACAATTTGTTTATGAAGAATTATTGTGCATGATGAAATTCCTATTTTTTTATGGATGTTGTGAATTTACCTTAGCATAATGATATCTATGAAAGATTTTTATTTGGTAATCTTACATTGACTTTTAGTTGATTTGATTAAATATGATGATGATATTATCATTTTTATCTTGTTATTTTATGTATATATTCAAAATTATCAACATTATTTTGATGGAGAATTATTATGTATGATGATATTACTATCTTTTGATGGATGTTGTGAATTTACCTTAGAATAGTGATGTTCATGATATTTTGATATGATAATCACACATTTGAATCTTAGTTGATTTGATTAAAGATGATGAGGATATTATTAGTATTATCGTGTTACTTTATATATGTGTTGAAACATGTCAATGCTTTTTTATGGAGAATGATTATGTATGATGATATTACTATTTTTGGACGTAATGTTGTGAATTTATCTTGGAATAATGATATCTGCGATAAATGTTGATTTAGTAGTAATATATGTATACTGAAAATTGTTAATTATTTTTTGATGGAGAATTGTTATATATGAGGATAATCCTATATTTTTTATGAATGTTGTAAATTACCCTTAAATTGGTTTACAAATACTAAGTTATGAATTTGAATTGTGATATATTCTTAAATGTGTTATACATGAAAATACCTCCTCATCGTCCTGGAGGAGAATACTATGTTGTTGGTTGAAATACCCCTTTCTCCTAAACTATTTAAGCCTATAATATTATGTACCATAAGGACCATGGTATCCTAGTCTATAACAAGTTGTCCCCTTCATCTAACTTTTGTTACCAAAATTCTCACATTAGAGAAATTTTCAACTCAAAAAATAACCACCTAAGAAAAAATTAAGAAACTAATAAAATAATGGCATGTTAAAAAAAAATTAGTAGATCATTTTTATTATTCTTTTACAAAAATTACCCAAATAAATGTCGCATTTATTAAAATAACTGCATATGTATTTTACATTTAAATTAATATATTAACACAAGATTTAATAAAATTTAAATTAAAAAAGTAAATTTAAATTAAAAAAGCAAATTCAAAATTTAAAGGAAATTTAAATTTAGCCCCACGGGGGTAGGCGAATTGATAATCACACTACGGTGGAGTTTGTTAGAAAGGCGGGCTCTGTACTAAAGGTCATGAGTTCAATTCCCCTGGACTAACCCGACACTGTGGAGAGGGGTAGGCGCAACTCCCAGTGGTTATAGAGGTAGCGGTCAGAATCAACCCCTTGTAACGCGAGTTGTGAGGCTGCCCCCATTGTTGATTCCACTGTATACAAAAAACCAAAAGAAAACAGAAAATTTAAATTCAAATTTAAATTACTCAAATAAACATCACTTTTATCAAAATTAACTGTCTACATGTATTTTATATTGAAATTAATTTATTAACAAAATATTTAAGAAAATTTAAATTTAAACGGAAAATTTAAAATATAAATATAAGTCACTCAAATAAATGCACTTTTATCAAAATAACCATATATTTATATTTTATATCTAAATTAATTTATCAATACAAGATTTAATAAACTTTAAATTAAGAAAGTAAATTTAAAATTTAAATTAAATTTAGGATTTAGGATTTTATTTTTAAATCTATTTATTTAACACGCCATGATTTACCCTTCATTAAAAATATTCTTGATATTCTAACTTTTATAGATTAAGATATTAATTTTATGTTTAATATTATATAGTTTTGGGTCACTTGGGCACCATTCACAGTTAAATTAGGTAAGTTATATTATTAAAAATAAAAACTCACTGCCTAGTCACACATGTATGTCTTTTAAATTTTAAAGGATTTTGATTGGCTTACACATTATGACATAATTCAATGTTAACATTTTAAAATGAAAATTTCTCTATTGCGAGGAAAAAAGCTCAAGTTAACTAGAATTTGACACTTGTTCACTTTCAGAAACTCATATTGTGGAATGTGATCTCTTTATCCTTGTCTTTAGATTTTTCCTAAAAAATAAAAGCATACAAAAGTGGAAAAGAGCCATAAAGCATGGGGAAGCTTTTTCCTAAGCACAAACGCATCTAAAAAGTGGAAAATTCGTTTTTCATATGAGGAAACATTATTCACCCAAAAGATTTTGCCAAAATTGAACTAATGAGGAATTTGGGAAATCTTCATAGCCTTCACTTTCCTATATATTGGAGGCTTGGCCATTGAGGAAATGATTGGAATTTGTGTATTGTCACGCTATTGAGATCTATCTTGAGAGGGAGAGTTTTGGAGCTAGGACTTGGGGGAAAGGGAGAGTTTTGGAGCTAGGAGTTGGGGGAGGTGTTGTTGCAACTGCATCTGATGGTTGTAACTTTCCTCCAACTCATTTATTAATATAGATTAGTTGTTCTTCCTTCCATATGCTACTATTCATTCTTTACTTATCATATTTAACTAATTAATGTATGGGATTTTGGTTTATATTTATTTATTCAGTAATATTTATATGTTTATGATAATTTCAATTATCAAGATATTATGTTGTGAAGTTTTCTTTGTTGTCTCTCTTGTGTGTAGGACTAAGATTTGGAGCTATCTAGGAGCGCTTCCCAACTACACTAAAAACTTCAACAAGACCTGCATCCGAGGACTCACATGAATTCATTCTTCTTTTCTTAATCTATACTCTACATCTTGATCTACTAAGAATCTTAAACCTTAGAAAAACCTTTCTCTTAATTGGTCTATCTTAGGTTTCTGGGATAAACTGAGAGGGTTTTATGTTCATCTAACTATGTATTAAATCCTACAGCAAAATGATATTTAGAAGCTGTAATATATTTCACTATGTAATAAAATTAGTAAAATGGAAGTAAAAGTAAAACTTTAAACAAGAAGCCAAAAGTGGATGTAACCATCAATGCAAAATTGGGAGTAGAATTGGATGTTAAACTAGCCATCAAAACAAGATGCAAACAATGAGACAAAAAAGGTTTTAAAGTAGAATTAAAAAAGGGTGCAAAACTAGACACAAAGAGGGGAACAAGATATGGCATACAAAAAGATACCAAATTGGGTGCAAACAAGGATGCAAAAATGGACACCAAAATGAGGATGCAAAGAATGGTGTAAAATTAGGAGGCAAAAAGGATGTAAGAAAAGACAAAAAAAATAAGAAAAATGGGACTAAAAAAGGGTGAAACTAAGGATGCCAAAAATGATGCATAGCTAGATGAAAACTCAAACTAAAGTCTAGGTGCAAAATGAGATGAAAATGTGGACACAAAATGTGGTAGAAAAAAGGATGCAAATTTAGGTGCCAAAAAGGATGCAAAATTAGAAACCTAAAAGGATGCAAAATTGGACATAAAAAATGGTGAAAATTTGGACACAAAAGTAGAAACAATGGTAGGAAAATGGGCATAAAAATGGCTCAAATTTACATGCAACACTGGATGCCAAATGAGGTCCAACAAATGATTCAAAATTTGGTGCAAAAACAAATGCAAAAATAGGCGAAAAAATGGCTCAAAATTGAATGTAACATTAGACACAAAATGGGACTCAAAGGTGGATGCAACACATGGTTCAACATAGGGTGAAGATTTAGATGCTCAAAAGGATGTAAAATTGGATGCAAGAAATGTCGTTAAAAAAGATCCTAAATTGGATGCAACAAATGATGCAAAATTAGGTGCAAAATAGGATGCAAAAAAGGGAGACAAATTAAACGAAAAAGTGGGTGCAAAAAATGGTGAAAAATTGGATGAAAAATTTGGCACTAAATCAGATTCAACATATGGTGCATAATTAGATGGAAAAAATGGGGTAAAAAAAGGCATAAAAATTGGTGCAAAAATAGATGTAAAAATAAGTACAAAATTAGAAGCAAAAAATGGCATAAGACTAGATGCAAAAACTAACACAAACTCGATGTAAAAAGGGCACTAAATCAGATGCAAAAGATGGTGTAAAACTCAATGAAAATTACGACACAAAAATAGAAGCAAAGAATGGCACAAAACAAGAAACAAAAATTATGCAAAAATAGATGCAAAAAATGGCACAAAACTAGAAGCAAAACCTGTTGTAAAACCAAGTGCAAATCTTGGTGCAAAACATGATGTAAAAAATGATGCAAAATTTGGCGTAAAAAAAATATGCAAAATTTGGTGCAAAAAAGGATGCTTTAAAAATTGTACAATAGAACTAGATTTAGTGCCAAGATGCTCATCCCAATGTAGATAAAAATACACTAAAATCTAGTGCTAAATCTGGCGTGAATTACCTGTTTTGTTGTAGTGGATTGGTTGTTATCAGCGATTGTTTAAGCATGATCCACATCTTATTGACAGACTTTTGTCACTTCCATTCATTATTTTGGTCCCTTTTTAAGCAATTTTTTTTCTTCTTTGGGTTATTTTGGTTAGGTTTGGTGGTGTTGTCGCTAGTTGTGCATTTTCCATCTAAAAAAGTTCTCTTAAGTGTGTTTTAATTGTTTTTGTAGCACCCCCATTTGATCATGTTTAAGCCTTTTTTGCCTCTAGGGTCGGGTTGTGACCTCTAGACCATTGGCTTTGGTTGGGCCATTGTACTATAGCCCTAGCTTGATGACATTTCCCTCCCTTTTTCACTTTTGGCTTTCTATTTGATCACTTTAAGTGTGTTTCTTTGATTGGGCTTTGTTTTTCCTAGCCTTGATGCTTTTGGAGTGCTTTGCGTTCTTGCTTAGGAGTCTTTTCCTTTGGTTTCTTTTCGGTTGTTTTGGTTTTCCTTCTTGGTTTCTTTTAGGACATTAATTCACAAAATTTGGGATAATTTGCATTTAAGAATATTTAGTGAAGAGGTACATCATAATAGGCATTGGTGTGTTAGAAGGCTCTTACCCTGCTGTAGTTATCATTCATCAAATTGAAAATTGAAAATTGCATATAGTTTCATTAGGGTGACTAAGTAAGAGTCATTCACACCATCTCAGTTTCACACTGCATATTTCTTTGTGTAAACAACATCCATTAAAATCAAGACAATAATAAAATTAATTAGATTCATCTTTTACTTTCACTGGTAGTACACCAACACTAGCTTAGGCTAGGGTCTTGGAGATAGGAGTGTGAGTTAACTGCTCCAAGGCTTCCAAATCAACTTAGTAGCTTGCGGTAGGGAGTTAAATCCATTTGCAATAGTGCAGCCTGGGAAGCCCTTCTCACAAGAGGGTTAAGCACGAGGTCGCACTTGGGCTAAGAGGGGTGACATGATCCATTTCACTTAGTTTCAGGTGGTGCGGTATAGTAGAATCTCCAAGCATACAAATGGTGTTATTAGCACTTGGGGACCACTTGGGAAGCAACTCTCAAGGGGGTTTTGGTCTTAGCTCCATTTTTGGGGTTAATTTTCCTACCCTTGCATGTGGATTTTTCCTGTCACTATCCGACCAAGTCTTGTTATTGTACGTGGTGACTACAGTAGCCTATCTTCTTAGGGATCATACATAGGTGTAGGGTCGGGTTCGTCTTCTCTATATGTGGGAAAAATATTATTCATACTCTCTTAGTCCTCTCATAGGGTGCCCCATGACTAATAAGGGCACTTGAACCAAGTTTGTAGATAAAAGGGTTGAGAAGCATGCCCCTATTATAATAACTATTCCACCGCCAACTTCTTTGTATTTTCGTTTGCATGTGCTATCTTCTAGGATGTTTCTAGTTTGTGTTGTTTGGTCTGAGGCAAGGAAATTTTTATGGGCTAATATTCACAGATGGGCTAATTTTCCAAGGTTTTTCCAAAAAAAAGGTTTGCCAAATCCCATTTTTTTCCTAAAAATGATTAGCCTAAATTTATAAGAAAAAAATATTTTACCTTAAAAATCACCACAATTTTATAGAGACAATATAAAATCACTAGAAGTTTGAATATTTTTACTAAAATATTACCAAGCATTTTATGGTTTGCATATTATGGATTAGTAAGATTCACCAATGTTTCTAATATTTAAGATAAATATCCATCCTCAAAATTTTCCCTGGTCTAAGTTAGTAGTTTTGGCCTTAGGGTGTGTGCACTAACATCATTGTATTTAAATTATAACTTATCACCTTGACTGAATTTTTTCATCGACATTCACGTCGTATTCCTAGTTTACCTCCTAAATAAGGTGGAATTGTTACCCCTACAAGGAGAGTGCTCGTCGGCACTCAAGACTTAGACCAACACATTGTCTTAGAACCTATACGAGGTCCTTTGGATAGTTACTTGATTTCTATCGAGACTTTGGAAATTGACTCTGACGCCCCTGCCAATCCATCATTGATTGATCCTTTAGGGCCGGAGTTATTGCGATTAAATCCTAACAATACCACACCTGCATACACTCACATGCCTTTTTTTGTACTTTACCCTATGGCACAATCTAAGATTTCCTTTCTTTCTGCATCAGCAATATCAGTTACCATGACATCATTGCCACATCTTAGTGTGGCTGTACCCACTCCTTTATCCACACCTCTCACTTCTTCTTGGGGCATTCCACGAGTTTCTTCTATGACTCCTACAAATTTCTTGAATGTTTCTATGCCCACACCATCTCCTATGCTGACCATGGCACCTCAGCCTAGTCAGCCAATAGCTTAATGAATATTTACATTGAATTTTTTACAACCAGCCATTCTTGTTCTATAGTTATGCATGGGTACTTCTAGTAATATGTGTGTGGGGGGGGTGCGCATCACCATTTATTCCTAGTCAACCTCGGGATAGTGTTGCATCTAGTATGTCACAATCCTAGTAGAGTTCACTTTTTGGAGGGGTACCACCTATCAGTACTTTTGCTAGAGGGGCTAGTTTACCTAGGGCAACCCTGTTGCCAGTACCATTTCTCACACATGTTATTGCCCTTATGTTGGTATTACTGTGTAGAGTGATCCTCCTTCTATCCCTAGGTACAACCCTATCAACAATCATGATTTTATCAGTCCTTTGTTCTTTGGTAGTACATACCCTGGGGGACATTATCCATTTACCAGTCATCCTGGCCAGCAAAAGTCTTATGTTGGGCCAAACCCTTTTCTTCACTAGCAACTGCATCATTCCACTCCTTATATGGGGGGACCACATGATTTTTCATGGGCTTCTCCTGCCTATGACCCATTTAGTTAACTTCAAAATCCATTTTTATCTTCTCTCAATTTACCGAATTTGACAAAATTAACTAATGACCCCATCTGTCATGATCCTTAGCAGCCACCCATTCTTGCTAAATTACCATAAGATATTCCAAAGTTCTAAGGAAAGCCTGGGGAGAACGTATCCATGGACATTATCACTTGTGGTGCTCATCCAATTCTTTAGTGGATGATTCTGTCAAAATTCGCTTTTTCCAAGGTACATTGACTGGGGATGCTGCAAAGTGGTACATTGAGTTAGATATTGCATCCTACAGTGACTTTGACTCCCTATCTAAAACATTCTTGATGCATTTCCAATTACCCACTTAGTATGACATCGAATCTAACCTCTTGTCCAACTCTAAGAAAGATGGTGCCGCATTAATCTCTTATCATATTCATGAGTGGCGTTGTTGCAAGAGGTTGGTGAGAACCAAGTTACCTAATGATATATTACATAAATGGTTCATTCAATCTCTCCAGCCTGAGATTTCCAAGGATGTGTCTATGTTACGGGTTGTTACAGAGGAACAAGCCATTCTAGTTTCCCAACAGTTGGATCTTATCTATTCACAATCGGGTATGCTTTACGAAGTATTGACTAATGCCCCTAGGGCTTTCATTGAGCCTCCCAAACTTGTTCCTGGCCCACATGGCGATGGCTTGATTGAGTCTATTTCTAATTCTATGAGCCAACTTATTGCCCAACTTGGAAAATTGATTGTTACATCTCAAGCCCCAACAAGTGCATTTAGCTCTGCTAAAGCTCCCCCTCCTCATCAGTCCACCAATGTTCTAACAGTGAAGTCTACTCAACCAGAGAACAACCAACAATCTAGTGGTAAAAATAATAATAAGATAAATAAACAAAAGAATCAAAATGCTAAGGAGTCTCAACCCAATCCTCAGTGTCAGGGAGGGGTCAGTAGTGAACTTCATCGTGAAGTCAAGTTCCCCTGTAAAATTTGTCAAGGTGACCACCTTACTCATGAATTCCCTCGAATTGATGAGGTCCATAGGCTTCTTTCACCACCGTCTACTCAACAATCTGCCATTTTAACTCATTTGTTACCTGCACAACCCCAACAAGAGATGGTTTCTTAACCTCCTCGACCTCCACAAGGGGGCAATGAGGGGTCATCTTCCCATCCTCCTCATAGTTCATCCATCTTCATGTGCAAAGAAGATGTCAGCGTGATTACGCGAGCTAAATCTTACGATGTTCCTGAGTCGATTCCTCCCTCTAAGGACTCATTAGCTCTACTACCTTCCACTAGACCTCTCACTTTGGATAAGCCTATGGAACCTATTTATCACACCCTCAAGGGTGTTCTCTAAATGATGACACACAATCCTTCTACTAGGGCTACTAAACATTACAGAATTGCTGAGTATCTTGCCCAGGCTCCTTGTGCCATGTCTACCTTAGAGGTCTTGCAAAGTTGTCCTCAGCAACGTAAAGCCTTTTTGTATGCCATTGGTGGAGTTGACCTATTTGACTCTATTCTCATCACTTTTAATTTCGACAAAGTCACTCCTCTCCTTTCCCATCAGATTGCTTTCCAGATCATTGTGCGTATTTTCCATCAAATATTCATTGCACTTTCTTGGATGAGGGCTCTTCCACATGTGTTATGTTTGTACCTTTTTAGAAGGCTCTTGGCTCTCTGGCACTCACCACATCCAACACGACTCTACAAGATTTTGACAGACACATCTTCATACCCAAGGGGGTTCTTCCAAATTTTCCCATTGAGTTATGAGGGAAAACTGTCCATGTTGATGTCGAAGTTATCGATGCCATGTTATATTACAACCTACTCCTTGGCCATAGCTGGTTTTATGTGATGACCGTAGTTGCCTTGTCTATTTTCTGTCTTCTTTTCTTTCCTCATGAAGGAAAGGTTGTCACTATCAATCAACTTGACTATTATGTTGACCTAGATTTCCACCACGGGGAATTATGTACCACTCATGGGAGATCACCCTGGTCAATTTCAAAGTGTTAGCATGGATTTGTTTAAAAGTTCCACTCTTATGGTAGTTTTTCCTCAATTACCCCTACCCAACACTCCTACATCCTCTATATCTCCTATGCATATGATCACTTCTGACATTTGTGGACCCCTTACACCTCTTGATCCTTGGGTGGTGTATCCTAATATTATGGAAGTTGAGCAATCTAGTGAGCACCCTCCGCCACCTATTGTGGAAGAGATTTCCTCTTCGGCAATCTTGTCAGTACCTCTTGATGCTGGTCAGAAACTCCATCATAATATGGACTATGACCAAGTTCTTTTTCCCACATGGGCCACCCCTCTGCTTGTTCCATATTACTCCCTTGATGATGATCCTCCCTAGTTAGTCAACTTGGAGGTCATGAATCTATCCACTGATAATCATAGGGAGGTTATTCCTGTTTTTTCCTCTAGTCTCCCCGATTTGGAACAAGTAGAGCTCGACGCATTAAATCTTGAATTGACTCAGGGGGCACCTTCCTAATGTTCACTGGAATTTTTACCCATGGACCAAATAAATTCTTGGGATTCTACTATTGAACTTGCCAATGAATCATCATACTCCTTACCACATATTTACAAGCATCTTGTACCCCGTTTATGTCTTGATCCTCCCTTATGTCCTAAGGTTGATTTTGAGAGTATAAGTATGTTAGAATTTCCCTGGCATGGTCAACATTTCCAGATTGGGTTGTTTGATTTCATTTGGCATGGCCCCACATTAGTGAGCCATATGGTCCCCTTACCCTCCATGAGTTTATGTATCGAAACCCTTGTCCTGTGCCCGACTATGGGCACACCTTAGTGTAACCTATTGGATTGTGTTGTTCTTGTACATATTGTACATAGGAGTGTGATCCTTTATCTCTTTTTTTGTTTGGTATGTGATGTGAGTATTTATCATGCCTTATTTATGCCAAAAATCCAAAAAATTATAAATAAATAAATAAAAAAACAAATAATATATGGTCTTGTTTTTACCTCATCCATGTTTATTTATTTCATTATGTGGTTTAACCATGGGTTTAGTCATTTTGGATGGTTTTTACAGGATAGGGTAGTGTTTTTCTTGTGACATCCATTGGACCTTAGGTACGTTTCTCTTGAACTGTGCATATAGGGGTAGGTCATATATCACTACAGTGCCATATTTTTGCCTTAGATCTGACCCTGTCAAGTTGCTACTTTAGCCACTTTCCATTATGTCTGTCGTCACTTGGAGGCAGAGCTTACATGATCATGGATACCCTAGTCAGCACCTTTTCATCATTTTGGTTTCCATGCAATAATTTTTATTCTCTTCTTGGAATTACTCCTTTTGACCTACCAAGACCTAGAATTTAAGCCACATGTCCTCTTCTTCATCATATATCTAGCTATACCCTAGGAGGATTCCACCATTTTGATCCCTCATGATTGCCACTTTTTATCAACCTATTTTTTCCGTTTGAACATTGGGTTATCTTTTCCATCGTCATCTTCTTCTTGGAGACCATCCACCTTCACTTGGTATTTACCCTTTCTTGGAGGAACCACTACGAAGAGTGGTCTTATTAGCCAACCTCTTGTCCTCATTTTATCATGTGTAGTTCCACCATGGCCGGAACCAGTTGGTATCCCTTATACCACTGGTTCCTCCAAGAGGAGTTTACTTTAAGCTCTTCTCATACTCCTTAATTTAGAAAAGATTGTCGAGTGAACTTTTCTACTTCATGCTCGTTAAAGTACCTGAAGTGTCATCTACCCAGTATAAGTTTAACCCTTTTTCGAACTAGGATAGACTAGTTATGAAAAAGGAATACCCTTCTCTATTGTGGCTAGGAAGTTCCCCCTTGTATACTTTTATCTCTTTTTCGGGCTTGGGGGACAATTTTATAAAAACGGAACTTAAAAAAAGAGAAGGGAGGGAACATGTTTTTCCATTAGTCATTAAATGGCAGCATCCTTTGTGTCACCCTTGCAAATGGTACCTGTCTGTTTCATTATCTCACAGTTGGGTTTTAGCTTACCTAAGAGTCGTACCATCCATATGAGTCACTTTACTCCTCCGAGTGGTTATTCTTATAGTCATATGGATGCTTCGATGACTCCTGCATTGTTGTATGATATCACATGGTGCTCATTAGTCATGCTTCCAACCCACTCTTGTGTCATGCCTATATATGTCCAAGGGAAGTCTCAGCTTGTGTCAACCATATATAGTAGCCTAATGATCTTTTTCAGTCAGTCGTCCCAGTGCTAGTTGTACTTCACCGCTTCATGAATTCATTCATTAATTACATCATCCTACTATGTTCCATGTCGATTGATGGGGGTTACATCAAGGACCTCCTTCGAGAGACCTTCTCCTATTGATTTCAGCTCATCATCCAGGAGCTTGATCTAGGAACTGATAGTACCCTGGAGCTTGCGGACCTCAGTGGCAGGCTTCCTCATGATTGACAGTGGGTTTACATCATTGGCTCATGATTGATCGAGTTCACTGGTGTTCAACATCAAATCCTCTATTCACGCTTAGTGGACTGTAGTAGTTACCTTGGGGTTCATTTTCATCATTGGTGGGTACCCTCACATCTGTTATTGGTTTACCTCATTGGCTAATAATTAGGTTGTTTCTACCATTTTCGACTTTAGCTCATATATTCACATGGTGTAGATTCGTATCATTGGGGTTATGTCGAAGACCTTGGGTTAGGGACATCTCACTCTTATATGGCATCCTTCCCAAGTTGTGTTGGAGTTATGTATCATTGATGTACTTTGAGGGCTATCTTGAGACACTTCTCTGTCTTTCATGTGTCCATATTCTTACTGATGTATTCTATGACATAGATTCACATTTTATTTGTTGGTGGTTATGCTCTATCTATTTAGTCACATGGATCCACTATGTATGTCTTCATGGACATGTTCTAGTATTTCATGTCATTGATCTGCAGTGTATTTTATGGTGGCCATGTTCAGCATCTTCTTTTGACCGAGCATGTGTATGCCCACCTCAAGGATGTTAACAATAGAGTTGAGACTTCAACACTTGAGTTCCTCTGATCTAGATTCGTAGTCTTGGCTCCTTTCTCCAATTTTGAGCATTGAGTATTATTGTAATGCATTTCAACCATCAGTTTCTCTTCTGACCCCATGCATTAGGGGCATCTGTTATAACCCTATTTTCCACTCCATTATAGTGAGAGAAACCTAATATCAAATTACCTAAGTTGTTTGGCTTAAGTGCATCCCTTTTCACATTTTCTTTTACTTATGTGAGATTTATCCCTTGATAAATTGGTGAAATTACATAATTGAGGAATTTGTCATAATTATTTTCCCAAAATATTATAATTATGAGATAATTGAGAAAAAGCCCACAATTGTGGAAAAGGTTTCTAGAGTTTGTCCTTCCCAAGGAGATCAACTTGACCCACTTGTGTATGAGTTGGCTAGGGGTCCATTACTGTAGAAATTTCCTAACTTCTCAAGCCCCTAGGTGTCTAGATACATTCTCCTAGAGGATATAATGAGCCTATATAATCTCACCAAGAGGAAACGGGGCAAAGGGAGAGTATCCAAACTATAGCGTGAGAGCTCTGTTGTCTTGGGAGAGGAGACCATACTGCAAGTTGAAGGATATGATCTTATTTTCTGAATGTATATATTTGATGTACTTCCATTTATATGGTTAATAAAAATCTATGTTCTTCCCCTTATATCAATCTTGCAGTAATTTATATGTGTGATTTCTAAATGGTTTGAGTTGATGATCTTCTGTGAAAGATCACTTATCATCTCTGTTTGGTTGTGTTTGTGTGAAGGCTTTGGATCGGGAGTGGATGAAATGGATCGCTTGATTGGAGTGCAAGGATTATGCATCAGGCCCAAAACCCTTCACCAACCTGCGAGGAGGCAAGGTACTTGCTCATACTTTGTAGCATTAGAAATTGCGTCGAATTTGCATGCATGGCCATCTAGATTGGGGATTGATATTAGATTGTCTTAGCCATTCTCTTTTATTTTCTGGTGATCTCAATCATGCATGATATTGTGAAGCAATAGATCCTTGCATAATTAAATGCGACAATATCCCTTTACAAAAAATCATGTGATGCATAGAAATTGGATTCCCTAGTTTTTACCTTATGAATGAAATAGAACCCAAAGCAATCTCTGTGTGGGATCAACGCTAGCATCAATTATGATAAAGAAATACTTGGAACAACACAAATTTTATGCACTACCACTTACCTCTTCATGATTTAAATTAGAAATGGGATCTTCCAAATAGAGAGAGTTTCCAGTCTTTAATAAAAAGAACCATTGATTTTGAATTCATTCTAACACATAGTAGTTAGAGAGAAAATTAGACTACATAGGTGTTGAACTAAATCTCTCTTACATAAGTCTATGAGATCTCACACATTCCAAGAGAAAATTTTCATGCTCAACCATTTTCTTGAGTGCCCATATATGACTAATCATCCATCTAATTGAAAGTCCCAAATGTGTTTTTCATTAAGAAGAAAACACATAATTACTAATTTTCGCTACAAAATATGCTTGAGATTTTCTTTAGCATTTGGGCCCATGTTTGGATATCATAGAGAGGGACGATACCCCTCATCTAATACCACCACTCAAGAGGTAGTAGGTTTAGAAAAACCAGCATGCTCTTTACATGTAACCATTGGTTTGGAAGGTCAAGGCCAAAGATTTCTAATATCATGGCCCTATGAACTTTAGATGTTGGGGTGAGGTTGGGTTACTGAAATCACTTCTTAACCACAAGGATATGCCTATCATCGGTCACAGTATTGTCCTAAGTCTAAGGTACAATAAAATCATTAAGATGAAGAGCATTGAATTTAAACATAATTGTACATTTGTTGATGTGTTGGTCTAGAATTTAGCACTTAAAATATTTATTAGGAATATTTAATGTGTTATTGCAAACATTTCCCAATACCTGAGTATGATCATATTCCTTGAAAAAACTTTATGAGTTAACCATAAGATAAATTTGGTGTTGTGGCATGTGGCTAAGGAGCCTATTCAATCCATGACATTGAAACCCCCAATATTCACATGAATTTGTTATAGGAATTCACAAGATTTCATGAGGAGACTAACAAATCTAACCCACATATGGTTTGATAATTATGCAATACGTTCAACAAATAAAATTTCTTCTTATGAAACAACACCACTAAGGTGTTTTGACATATCCAAGGGGCATGAACAAGGGTATTGATGTAGTTGGCTTCCATCCTATAGGAGAATAAGAAAATGTTTATGTCGAGTTATAAGAGGTAATAATGTGGAACTTATAGTTCCTACCTTCTCTACATAAACCTTTATAATCTAGGCTCAAGTGAGATACAACCAATAAAATATATTAACAAACTTAATTATTTGAACTTATCATGGACAATAGAATATTCATCATTATTGATATCAATAAGAATTACATCATCAAGGAATGAAATTACCTTATAGAATGCCTTGGCAAAAAATTGACAAGGAACTTTCATATCCATGGTAATAATTATTCTTATAATAGATCACCAATGCTCCAACATTTATTATTTCAACATGTAGAGTTTCAATCCAATGGTTGACCATTAATATGATGTCTCATGCCTTGTGGCAAGTGAATTAACCTATTAAAAATCATTACAGTTTGCCCAACTAATCATTAATGAATAAATGTTAAGGGAATACACTTTTAATGGTAAGGTAGAGTATGTTATTTTGACCTTTATCTATAACATATAATCAAAGTTCCCTAGGTCAAACATAGAGAAGCTCATTGAGTCTATAAGTATATTTTATAGTCAAATATGAGAGAGATGTGTAGTTTCTTCTATGCTAAAAATCATTATAGATTGCCCATAATGAATAAATTTTAAGAGAATAAGCTTTTAATGGTAAGGTAGAGTATGTTATTTTGACCTTTTTATATAACATATAATCAAAATTCCCTAGGTCAAACATAGAGAAGCTCATTGAGTCTATAAGTATATTTTATAGTCAAATATGAGGGAGATCTGTAGTTTCTTCTATGCTCAACTTGGATTTGATGGGAATCCTTTCTAAAATAAAAGTATACTATATTTTCCAAATAAAAAAACAATATCGTCTATAATCAAAAACAAAAAAAATTGATAAAGTAATTGATTTTTCTCTCTTATCATGGAAGGATATAGATATATATGATATTGATATTGAATTATATGGTAAAATTAGACATCTTCCGAACACTTTAAGAAAAAGGGTAAGAGAGAAAATTCTAATTACTTTACCATTGTATATGTATTATATAATACTATATATATAATTATATATATATATATAGTATATATATATGTATTATATATATATATCTTCTAATATCTATATATATATATGTATAATATAATTATATAGTGAGAAACCAAACAACCATATATATTGGTGTGCTGTTTGAAATAAAGGATATGTTTAATTTCTTCCATGCTTAGGATGGAGTTGAGACATGGTGTTTGTGTGTAAAGAGCTAGCCTAGATCCATTTTAACCTTGGATATATCAAGTAACAAGAGAGATCAAATCTTTCAAGTGACAACGTTTCTTCAAATTTTGCAATCTATAAGAGGTTTGTACTGGTCTCTCTATATTTGATACATACAAGATTAAAATAGATCTATATTTATTTATCTTCAATCCATAAAGAATATGAAAATGTTAATAATATTTTATTAAGGTAAAATAAATAAATACATAATATTTAAATACTCTATAAAAACACATAATATTAATAGTATTACAAAGATGTTGGCTCAGAAATGTTATTTTTAAGGTGAATGTGACTCTACTTGGGATTATTAGATAGTTAGGATCTCAAATATATTATATTTAGTATTATAATTAACATATTTATTGAAAAAAAATGTAAGTTAAGGCTTTTGTGATTCGAACAGTTTCGATATGATTCTTCTATATCTATCATAATGTATTTTTTGATTTGAAGTTTGGAGCCAGGAAAGTGTTTTGAAGATGAGCCACACTTGTTGGGTCGAAACATAAACTCAAAGAACACATTGTGTTATATATATGTATATATATATGATGACAACAACGATTACAACCATATATATCACGACCATATATATTGGTGTGTTGCTCCAAATGAAGGAGATGTGTAATTTCTTCCAAAGTTAGGATGGAGTTGAGACATGGTATGTGTGTATAAAGAGATAGCTTAGATCCATTTTAACCTTCGATATATCAAGTAACAAGAGATTAAATCTTTTAAGTGCAAACATAAAAAATTTAATATATATAAGATTAAAAAAATAGATATATGTTTATTCTATGTTTACATCTATAAAAATATATAAAAATATTAATAATGTTTAATAAATTAAAATAAATAATACCTAACATATAAATACTCTATAAAAACACATAATATTATAAACATAATAAATACTCTATAAAAACACATAATATTATTAGAAAGACGTTACTTGAAAATTATTATTTGTAAAATATCTTGAAAATGAGTCACACTTTATTGAGTCAAAACAATAAAATTCAGAATAAACACATTTATAATATGAATAAAAAAATCATATCAGAAAATCTATTCAATATTATTAAAATATTATATATAAAATTTTAATAAGTAAAATAAAATAATTTTAATAGTAACATAAAAGATTTATCAATTCAATTATAAATTTATGTCCATTTCTATCTCTATAAAAAACATATATTATTTCATATAAAACAAATTTAAATATTAATAAAACTCAATATAAAAAATCAATATAGTTTTTAAAAGTGAATAAAGTGTACGTTATTACTTATTCAATCTCTATAAAAACACATATTAATTTCATTTAAAACAAAACCAAAGATTAATAAAACGTAATTATAAAAAATCAATATCGTTTTTAAAGAATAGACGTAAAAATAATTAATAATAATTAATTTTTTTTGTAGCATTGTGGGAATCTCAAATAAGACACATTCTCATTAGACGACAAAACCATCATGTAGTAGGTATGACCAGTGTTAAAATTTGAACACATCATATCATAGCCATTCCAAAGTTTTCTAGCAAATTAGAGAATTGCTTAACGAAATTTATTAGTCAAAAGAAATTTAAATTTTGATTTTTACAAGTATTTTTAAAAATTTAAATAATATTATACAATGCCTTATGAAAGGCTACTTGTCTGTAGGACATTTCAGAAAATTCCAATTCTAGGATTGATGTAACACTCTAAAGTCTACACCAAGTTCCGACAACACTAAAGAAAGTGCAATGGGACGTAATGGAGGTTTTTCATGCATTCCCAAACCATCAGTCATAATGGCAGCACTTATAGAGTTGGCAATCATGATCTGAGGTTTCTATTTGCATTCATTGATAACATAGGTTTCTTTTCGCATTCATTAATAGTAGAGGAGAAGTAGCTATCTATTGGTATATGTGAACCAAGGGCATCTTTTGAAGGTATCAGAGATTAAGAAGAAACAAATGACAAAAGACAAAGAATTCACTATGACTGAGGTAGATTGTTCTGAGACTGTTAATCTTGCGTGCATTGACCTTTCCAATCCCAACCTTATGGTGAGTGGAACACAAGTTTGCAAGGTATTTTTAACTCAGTGTTAATTTTCAACTTTCATTTTCCTTGCTTTTCATTTAGTTCATTGATCTAGGAAGAATCGATTAAAATTATTATGTATGGAATGGTTGATTGGTCTTTATATAGTCATGTGTGGACTCTAATTTTTTTTTATATTGCCCATTATGGCATCGATGAAGATTTTTTGGACCATCTTTGAGCAAAGTCAATGGATTTTTTCCCTTCCAAAGGAGGAAATGATGAAATTGTTGCGGAATGAAAACCATCGAGGTTACACTCTGTATCAAACAGAATCTCTTAATCCTTCCATTCAACCCAAAGGTTTGATGTGGATTTGTGTCTCCTTATATTTACTTTTGCTTGTAATTACATCTGGCTTTGCTCAACTCTTAAAAATTAATCCATTGAAATATTTCACTTCTTAATTTTTCATATATTTGTTTTTCTAGGGGATTGGAAGGGGAGTTATGAAGCTTATGAAGCTATTATCGATAAAGGAAAGCAATTTCATGCTCCCAATCAATGGCCTTCAACAGGTATGTAGTTCATCATTTGAAATGATATTTTTCATACTTGTCCAACGCTTAAAAATAGATTAAAGTGACTGTATTGACATTTTTACATCATAACCACAGACAATTTTTGTGGTATCTCCATTTTTCTTCCTTAATTTGTAAAATTTTATTCTTTCTTATCAACCCACCATTAACACAAGATTGTTCAATTATGAGATTACCACATTAGATATTGATAACTATGATTAGTGATTCACGAAACTATTTTTTTTTCATCTTGTAAATAACTACTACCATCTACCTAATACATTAGGCATGGCGAGAGGCATCAGGTAGTTGCACGAGGAATGCTTGCACTAGGTTCTTCATTGTGACATAAAACCCGAAAACATCCTCCTAGACGAAAATATCATTCCTAGAGTACCAAACTTCGGGCTGACCAAGTTGTGGATAGAGAACGTACTTTCTGCTTCTCCATGATCAAAGGCACTAGAGGGTATCTAATGCCATATCAGGGGCACTAGAGGGTATCTAATGTCATATCAGGGGCACTAGAGGGTATCTGATGCCAAAGTGGATGAGAAATCTTCCCATTAGCAGACGTCTACAACTTCGACATCATTTTGTTAGAGATTGTGAGTGGGATAAATATTGTAATGTTAAGGCACCATATGATCATGGAGGGTGTTGGAAAATGTGTGGGCTATCAGTTCCTAGTGCATGCAGTGGAGAAAATGAAGATGGGGATCAGATTGAGAGAGATGTTGGAACCGAGGCTTGAAGAGGATGTGAATTTAATGATAGATTGGGAAGAAGCAGAGAGAGTGGTAAAGACTATATTGTGGCGCATACAATATGATATGGAATTGAGGTCTTCAATGGGGAGAGTTGTTGAGATGCTTCAAGGCACAATTCAATGTGCAGTTGAAATACCCAACATCTTCGAGGATGTCGAATATCTTCGAGTAATGATCATCCTACCGCTATGAAAACATCTTCCATCCTGCCTTTATGAGGAAATATTCATGACATTACTTTGATGTTCGACATAAAGATCTTGAGATAGTATAATAAGGCTGATAGGGTTACTTACATTTTCCATGAGGACATCATTACTTTGAAAGTTTGATGTTCGACATGGAAACCTTGAGATAGTATAATAAGGTCGATAGGGTTCTTTCCTTAGGGTTTCTTTTAAGCGAACATAGGTATATACAAACTAAATTCTTTATTAATTTAAATTCTTATTTTATAGTAATAATTGAATAAATTTTCATTTTAGAGTAATAAATGAAATAGATTAGTTAAAGATGTAATTTATCGAGCTTAAAATAGATTAATGTGATAATATTTACTTTTTACATCATAACCATAGACATTTTCTGTGATATCCTCATTTTCTTTCCTAATTTGCAAAAAAAAATAAAAATAAAAATCTTTCTTGTCAAATAACCATTCACACAAGATTGTTCAATCAAGAAATTACCCCATTAGGTGGTGGTAACTACCCTTAGTGATTCACGAAAGCTTTTTATACTCTCATAAATAATTGTTATCATCTCTTTTCTAGTTTTAGATGATTTCGTGACTGACAACCAGAATGCTTACAAAAGCCTAGCATTGTTGCCATTTGAACTTACTGTAATCAAGCTTATTATTAAGCATAGCATTTATAAAATCGAGCTTTATTTAAAACCCGGTATTTCTTCTCTTATCTTAAAATCTTTTTTCTTTATTAACTCTCTAGTTTTTTAAAGCATACAAATTAATAGTATAAAAAAAAATTGAGAAATAATAAGTGTGCTTTCCATAAAATTATGTAGAGTTTTGAACTAGGGAGAACTCTGAAGTGTTAAAATGGAACTCCAAGACTCTATTAATAACTATACAACCGAAGATTGGTCTACCTACAAGGTTACAACTTAATTTTCTTTTTCCTCTGTTGGTCTTCCCAAAAGATATAGAATTCCAATAACTATCAATACAACTACTATTGTGTATCCCGCTTCATTCTCTCCATTCAGCATCTAGGAAATAAGGTGTGTGTGTGGTTGTCCATGTAGTTGCTGCTATGAAGGGTCTTTAAGGAGACGTTGAAATCATAGAAAAATTAAAAAACATTGTTAACGAAAAGAAACCACATTATTAGAAAAAAAACATCAACAAAAAGAAACTGCATTATTAGAAAAAGACATCAACCAAGATTGAATTCATTGTAGTGACCAAAATTGAAAATCATTTTTAAAGACGAAGAAAATGACCAACCGAGCCATACAACAACAACACTGTAGATGTGTATTACATATTACAATATTTCTCTGTTAGATATAGAAAACTTTCCTATAAATTACATAAATTTTTGAATCTATAGAGCTTGAAGTTTTTAATGGCGATGAAAGTCTATTGATAGTGTTCTTTGACTGAGCAATGTTAAGAGAAAAGTTCAATTCCCTTGGTTGTTAAAGTTATATATTTGTTTCTTTGGTTTGCTTTAAACTGCTTCACGTTGAACAAAATAGATAGTATAAATTAGAAGCAAATGAAAACTTAAACAACCTTTTCCATTGTGCAAATAGATTTATATTTTCAATGATGTAAATTCAAATTCTTTTGAAGATCATCTAATGAATAGAAGAAACATATGTTTATCTTTTTATAATAGAATTTGAGAAAAATGTTTGCCTATTTACTAAGTTCTATTGAGATTTTATAGTATTTTGATGTAGCCACTTTTTAAATTTTAAAGATTTAGGGCATCATTTTCATTTTGGCATTTTTTTTATGAAGGGTTTATTTAATATACACTTGTTAATTGAAGTTTAATTTTTTTTCTAGTTTTTCAACTTTGAAAAATTAAATAAATATATGCCCTTCCAAATAAAATTAAAACCAAAGCCTTCACATTTCATCACCAGATATGACCTTCCTATTGGTAGATGTGACTAATGAGCATGTGCTTTGAAAAGCTCAACGAGAGCGGACAGTGAGTTCTGAAAGCGATGTCTCAGGCAAAGTGATAACAAGTCAAAAATTCACTAAAATCAAAAGCATAAACGCGCAAGTAAATTAACTTTCTTACAAAAATTAGCTACTGTAAATATGGTTTAGTATTAATCTACGTTAATTTCCTTTAATATCTACGCGGTTTTTGCATACCCTTGGTACTCAAAGTCAAGATTTGGTAGAATGTCCAGAGCAAAAAGAAAGGACTGGTTTGATCTAAACTTAGCGAGTCGTTAAACTTAGCAGAAATTTTTAAAGGAAATTGTTAATTTTTCTTAAAAAATTGGAGTATGAAATTTTTATGTCATTTTTTTTAAATTGTAATGAATTGAGGCTATCTAATTACCAATCAAAATGATGAAATGTTTTTTCAATTTTATAATTTAAACTGAGATGGTGATTTGTTATTGTTTAAAATATATTTTTGAGTATGTAAATAGATTTAGTATTGTAAATTTTTATTGGAAATTAGAATTATTGAATCCACAAGCTCATTTTACAGCCCAATATGATGTGTAATTTTGTCTATCCTTCATCATAGTTGAAATTTTTCTCATGTAAAGAAAAAAAAAAAATTTAAATAACTACACAAAACATTTAAATAATGTGTGCTCATACAAAAATTTGCAGGTGAAAGAATTGGATCCCCTCGGTTCATATTAGATCTTTATTTAAGATAGATATATGCTGGGGTAAATTAAACAACTTAAAGTCAATTTAAAGAAAAATATATTTGATGAATTTTTGTTAAAATTAATTGGAAAAAAATACTCAAAGAATGACTATTTCTTGCATTAGTTAGACTACACTTAATAGAATTGTTAGAAGGTTTTGTTTTTTTCTTTCACTTAAATTCAGTTATAGAATTTTTGGTAAGACTGTAAATTATAATAGCAGATCAGTCCAGATTTCTTGGAATGACAAGTTTTACCATTGTAATTTGTAGATGTCAAATATCAAGTGTCTTGATGATTGTTGAAGACTAAATTTATTTATACATTCAAAAACACATTTAAACAACAAAAATATACAATCTATAACATTTTTAAAAACATCTCATGATTAGAGAGTATATTTTAATTGTTCAAAGTGCATAAATAAATTCCTCATCTTAAAAAAGACAAAAACAATTAAATTTTGCAGATTATGTATGTATCATTTATCATTGATTTATAAAAAAAATAAAAAAGAACAACAAGAATGAGACTACTGCAAATGGATTCCAAACACCAAAACTCCATAGGCTAGAATTAGTGATGAGACTTGCTTTCACATGGTACATATCCTATTACACTAAGAATATATAAATGTTGCCGCCTATATAAATAAAGCGACAGGAAATTTTAACCAAAAAACAAAAAAAAACAACTATATATAAAACGAACCAAGAAACAAAAAAGCTATATAAGGCAAAACATTCTAACACTTAAGACTACAAACCTAAAAAATTGATCAATGTTACCGAATTCCAAACATAAAAAAAGATTGATTAAAACGGAGTTGTCTATAATGCGATTTTTTGGAGATTCCGGTGACAGAATCCGGCAGAAGAAATTGAGTTTAAATCTTGATTTGTTGCAGTTAAAATGGTTTTAACTGCATATTTGGATTCAGCGTCCTGAAAAACCCTTGGGACACTTTCATTGTGCAGAAACTAACTATCAAACTTACGATTCCAATAAATTGCTACCGGATTTTGACCAGAAAAATCCACCAAAAAAACTTTCAAAAATTCACATTATACACCGCTGCGATTAAAACTACTCTCCGTATCACCTAACTCCAGACAGATCCAAAAAATTTACAACTGAATTCCACTGTTCAGATACGAACAGGTCTCTGGATACGTGGGACATAATTGACCGAAGCTGCCGCGGACCGTGGCCAGCCTTGCGTGCTATCCGGTCATTGTATTATTCAACACATGCTCAAATAATAATAACATTTCCTGAAGACTTTTGCTGGATTTTAGCCCAAGCTAGCGTAAGTGCGAAGTAAAGATAATAGCAAAGTCTTTCTTTAATTGTGAGGCGTAGATTCCACCAAAAAGCTTTAGAAGATTGGGGTATATTTGACTGTCTAAGGCATGGATTTCGTTGTTAGTGAGAACCAGAAGAAGAAGGAAATGGCTGATGTAATGGAGAATGGATGCAACGCAGGGAGGATTCAAGAAGGAAAATCGAAGAACTATGTTGGAGAGACCAATTACAACCATGAAATTAATAAGAATAAGAATACAAATTCTGTGAGTTCTGGAGCTCTGGGTTTGTTCAGGAATTATTCTTGTGAGAAGGGGAACTTCAGTACCGAATTAAGACTTGGCATGGCGTTTGAAGAACACTACAATGAGCAAAAGGGTTTACCTTCTTGTATTAGGAGTGTTAATGGAGGTGCTAAGCCGGTAGTTGGAGAGTTTGTTCCTCAGCTGGATCTCTCCTCTGTTGAGAGCTGTTCTGATTCCATTAATTTATTGCCTAACCAGTCTGGTTTTGGATCCCCAATAGCTATCATGGGGAGAATGGAGCACAAGAGGTCGTCAGATGATGATCATGATGGTTGTTCTGAGTTCAAGAAAAGTTTTAGGTGCGGAATTGTAATGTGTTAGAAAAAAAATTGTTTTGTTTTTGAGCTAGATTGAGTTTAGGCTGCTCCAAATGGTGAATGGAAAAACTATCTATGCATGGCACATTATTATTACCAAAATTTTACAAAACAATAGTAAATAGTAAAGGGAAAAACTATATACTGTTATCACCAAAATTATGCTAAGCTCAATCAAACTTGAACACCCCTGAAATAGTTGTGTTCTCATTTTCCGCTACTTCTTGTGACCATGTTGATCAAGTTGGTATGTGAGGTTAATGGTATTTTTGTTTAATTTGGAATGCAGGCCTGCTGCTTCCATGGTTGAAGGAAAGCAATCCCGTGCACAATTGACCATTTTCTACGGTGGATCGGTGAGCGTATATGACGATATTCCTCCAGATAAGGTATGGGTATTGAAATTCAAACGGTTGTGTGGTAGAAAAAGACTTTATTATATTGCCGGGACTTGGTTTGAAGTTTGATGGAATCTGTATGCCTGCACAGGCCCAAGCCTTAATGTTAATTGCCAGCTGTGGAAATAATTCCAGTTATCCACATAGTAAACTCCAGAACGGCTGCGGATCGTTGACTGAACAGAAAATATCATTTCCTCTGACGAAGTCACCCGAGGAATCCGAGAGCCACCCTCAACCTTCAATTCATAAGGCGAACACAGGTACGATTAAGGAATGCAATTTTTTTGCGCCATTAATTTGAGGTCAATCCAGTCTCCTGTATGAAGTTTTTAGTCACCCAAGTAGAATATCTACATCAGTATTAGAAATCCTGTAATAGTAACAGATAGTTCATTGTCACTAAAACAAAGGATGTGATAAAAATGGAAGAGAATAAAATGAGAAAGTAGAAGATTTATTTGTTTTAATAAAAATGGAAGAGAATAAAATGAGAAAGTAGAAGATTTATTTGTTTTAGTATTACGAATTAGTTAAATAAGATTATTTTGAAAACATATTAAAAATACAGTAATAAATTACTAAATGAAATTCGACCAAATTATATTTAGTGAAATTAAACAAAACATGTGAAAATTTGTCTTAACACCCTGTTAAAATTAAGTTATCTAATTAAATAAATTTAATATAAATTAAAACGAAACTAAACTAGAATTAATTCAAAATAAACAAAAAAATAATAATAATCATACAACTAAAAATATTAAACAGTATACCAGAGGCTAAGAGAATTTTCAGTTGAATAGAAATAAAGTGACATTCAATAAATAAAATAGAAAAATAATAAATTAGTATATTAAAAAACTATACAGTAGAGCAAAATAATTTATTTTTTTTTCGGATTTTTTCGGTTCTTTATTTAGGTGGTGAGAACTTTTTTTTCAATTGGGTCTATGTTGTATGTTTCAATTTCAAAAGATTAGTTAATACATAATATTACATACAAATTATTTATATCAGTCCCCTTGTATGTAATACTGATTTTATATCATGTCCTTTGGGCAATGGCGCCATCATCAGACCTTCCAATAGCGAGGAAACATTCTCTGCAGCGTTTTCTGGAGAAGCGCAAAGACAGGTACCATATTTCAACTTCTTTCTTATATTTGTCATAATTACCCTTGTTTACTCTAGCAAACCTTAGGCGAGCATTCTCCAGTTTCCAACATAGCGAGTTTGCAAAGTAGGATATATCAGTTGGGATATTACATCCACCAGTGGGTGGTCTATAAACCATCGAATTTAAATATGAAACTGTTATTATTATTAGATGTTCGATACATCATTTATAATAGTATTTATTATTGGGTAATAGGGTGGATAAGGTTAGCTATAACAAATAAATGTGATTTGTGATTGGAGATTTTTATAGTTATTCATATTGTTAGAAATTTCTAGAATAGCAATGTGTAATGTGTGATTTCTTCAATTATAAATGTGATCAGTGATTGGAGATTTTTACAGTTATTCATATTGTTAAAAATTTCCAGAATAGCAATGTGTAATATGTGTGATCTGTTCAATTTTTTAGATGGTGGCTGTATCCATCATCAGGGACCAAAGAGAACCTTGTTATAATATATAGTTACAAGCTTCTCTTTAGTCCCTAATGATAAATAGATAGAATCACCATAAAAAAAATGTTAGACTGATCACACATATTACACAATGCTATTCCAGAAATCTCTAACAACAATATATATGAAATATATAATATTTAACATCTCAATATTATATGAAATATATAATATTTAACATCTAGATATTATAATAATTTTTTTAATATATATGAAATATATAATATTTAACATCTCAATATTATATGAAATATATAATATTAACATCCAGATATTATAATAATTTTTTAAGAAAATGTTGCATTCAATATTATAAAGGAAAATTCAAAATGTTAACTATAACCAAAAAAACATTATATAAAATATATAACATTTTATATCTAAAATTGTGTGATAATTATTAAGAAAAATATTGCATTTAATACAGGATAGCAAAACAAAAAAATATTGCATTTAATATTGGATAGGAAAATAAATAGTGTTAACCACACCAACAAACACTAAAAAAAATTACCACATTTTACAATGTGATAATAATTGTGAAGAAAAGTATTGAGATTGATGGGATTGAAGCTACATGAGCATGGAGGTGGACAACGCTTTCCTAAACTTTATCACCATATATACATTATTATGAGTTTGTGTAGATTGTTCAGAAAGATAAGGCCACGTTGGAACTATGAAACTTTCATGGTTTTGTTCTTAAAGTGATTAGGACATGAAATCGTTTTGTTCTTAAAGTGATTAGGACAGGAAATTTTCATGGTGGTTTATATTATGTTTTTTATAATTAAAAAAAATATATATATAGTTGGGAGTATATTTATTAATTTTTTTAAATAAAATTTGTATTTTGGATTAATTATATTATCAAAATTTAGTAGATGTTTCAAACCAGCTAATGCTATTTATTCTTACGATAAAAAATGAACTATTGTGTCACTTTTGTCCCTAAAATAAAACATATTAATTGATTCAAAATGTTGACCAAATCTTAATAAATATAATTCATCAAAAAAATATTACTATTATTATTTTATTTTAATAATAAATTTTGAAAATATTTCAAATTTACAATCGTTATAAATTGAGCAAATCAGTACAAATTTATCATAACATATCTACTTTTCAATTGGAATTAAATTTTAATTCCTTCTCAAAAAGATTTTTTTTTATTGATACTTAGAAAACCAGCATTAACAAATAAAATTCATATTAATAGTTAGAAATAATTAATTCCTACTTGTCTATGGTTGTAATTCACCATTTGAAGAGTTTTTTCTTACATAATAGGAATTAGCTAGAATATAGTTTCTCCTAGTTTAGTGTGTGGTTGAGAGAACCTCTCAACCACACTACTGTAAGTCTAAGATAGAATTCCTATCTTGAGACTATTGCTTGTATAAATATGTGTGTAATTTCATCATTCATAATATAGAATATATTTTGAGTGGTTGTGCTATTTTATCTTGGTATCAGAGCTTCAAAGCCCGTAAGGGCCTCTGGCCCTTCCGGGGCATAGAGAAAAAAATTACTGTGTTTGTATAGCTTTATTAAATTTTTTGTTTGTCCATCTAAGCCAAATGACCCTAGCGCAGACGAGGCCAGATGCTAGATGAGGCTGATAGAATGTCTGGATCTCTGTTAGACAAGACCGAGAACGCTTGTTCAGTGAGCGCAAACTGAAAGGACCAGCAATCATGGTTGATCGCTCGTTGATGTTCAAGTAGATGAAATCCAGCCAAAGAAGAGCTTTATGAACTTTTTTCGTCCAAAAGGCGAGGAGATGTAGAAGATGGTCCGTCAAATATTTTAAAAGATGTTCCTCTTTCACGCCTGGCATTCCTCAACAAGCCGGAGGTTTCTTTGTTCATTTTAGGATCCATTGCGGCAACTGTTAATGGACTTATATTTCCTATTTTCGATCTTATAGCATAGAGGTGCCATTGGTAACCAGCTCCCTGGATGGCGCAAAGGCGATGTGGTGAATCCATGTTATTTTATCTTAGAGAAGTCTCCTCAACACGAAATTGACCGAAGAAGGGGCGATGCTCTTTGTCAACTTGGAGGTTGCTGATATCGATCGTGAGATTGTGACTGCGTGGTGGTCGTGGATAGCTACCGGAGGTGGGATCCGACCCGTGGAGACATGTGGATATTCCTTGTGAAATTTGTGACAATTTAAACCCTCTTTACTAGATCTGGGAATCAAATCTGACAAAGTGGTGGTGGATGTAAGTTCGGATCAGATTAGACAACGTGGTGGATGCGAATCTGTGGCATATCGTTGGAGCTGTGGTGTGGGTGTTAGTTTCAATGCACTAGATCGCAGCACCAGAGATCGGAGCAGCGATGGCATCTTGAGTCTGTGGCTATGGCCTGCATATCATAATCACCCCACCGCTTGGCTGTGTATGTCGGCGAATATTTGAATCAGGTGGTGGTGAATCTGCCATCATGGAGGAGCAACAGATTTGTGAGTCTGCGTGGAGACCCATGTCGTCATGGCAGTCAGAAATGTGAATGCTAGCAATTCTGTCAAAGAAGCTATCATTAAGGAAATTGTCACTGCTCATGTGGATGTTCTAGAGCTAGATCTGAGTTCTATGGCATTTTTTCAGGATTTCCCTTCGAAATTCAAATCTTTGAATCTTCCTTTGAACATTTTAATAAATAATGCGGGAATGATGGCATGTCCCTTTCAACCTTCTCAGGATGGAACAGAAGGAAAAGCGCTGGCTATTGAGAAGGAAAGGCGATCGTGAGATTCCCCTACTCAATCGTTACCACTTCTTGCGGGTCATTTACAAGCACCACAACAATGTTGAGGACGAGATCTTTGATATGTCGGTGTAGATCAAGGAAGGATCGGATCGCGATATCTCTACCCCCCACTTCGTGTGGCTTATCAGAGTGTGCCTGGTCCCTACAGAGAAGTCACGGCTCGGATGGCGTACCCCAATTCGGAGGCCATTCCCTGCGACAAGTTCAAGGTGGCTTTTCAGGCTGTGGAGCTCTGGATAGCCTACGGGGCAGTTCTTGCTATGGAGAATTAGTTGGGCAGAAGCATATACAGAAATTACAATCTTCTCCTCCACTTTAGCGTGGCCACTAACAGCAACCAGGTCGTGGTCAACAGATTTCTCCGTCTCATGCCACTGAGACAAGGCTAATTTAGGTGAGTAGGTAGATCAGATCACCGCTGCCTGTGTAAAGCTTTCGACTGTGTAAATTCACACAAGAAATGCCACGTTGTAGGAATTGATTGCGATATTGTGCCATATTCCTAGTGTTCTCCCAATCGGATCACGATCTCTTTCTGTGAAATTCGTAGAAGAAAAAGCGTCCAAGAATCTTTAGCAGCCGTTGCTAGTAAATGCGTTTCCCCAGTCAATATTGTCGAAGAGTAGAGCTGGCACAAATGAATAAACGTGGACTGGTTGCGATGTTTCTGAGCGAGGCAACTTGACTACAAAGTTTGCTATTGATTATGGCACTGTATATAATGAGCATGCGAGAATGGCAAGGTTCTTTTTACCCAGGGGATGAAGGTGAGTGCGTGTATGACGATGGATCATCACACCAGGGGGAATTTCAATAGCCGTGGATCTCCTCGGTGGATCTGGATCACCGCTCTGGTGGAGCATCGTATGTTGTACAGTTTCATAAGGTGAAGTTCATGTGTAGTTTTGGTGGCAAAGTTCTTCCAAGACCAAGTGATGGTGCCCTCAGATATGTGGGAGGCTGTGTCTGGATCATCAGTGTTTGAATGCACTGCATTGAGTCCAGGTGAAAAGTCGTCAATCCGTTTCTTTATCAGTAGACCCCTCACAGGTATCGTTGGTGAAAAATAGTTGTTGTTATGTTTGGGAAATAATCATCTTTGGGCGAAGATAGAGAAATTAAATTTGAAGAGTTTATGTTGTATTTTCTTGGAATCATGTTTAAATGTTATTGAGGGTTATTGAGCCTAGCTAACTCAATGTAGGCGAAGTTATTTTATTAGAATTTGCAACTCTAACAAATGATAGGTTAGGCATGGAGTTCCAAGAAGTTATGTGAACAAACAAGGATGCCCAAGATGTGAAAAATGAAGATGAGATAAACTAGCAACAACAACATTTATGGTGGACAACAAAGTAGATGTTTATTTAAGTTAGTGTGGTTTGTGGAATAGACTCCCTAACATGTTATAAGCAAGTCCAGTTGTTGTAATGGTCATTGTACGTACCCAGAAACTCCAAAATGTTGAATGAAATGTAAGTTTTTTAAAGGCATCTGAAAGTTCGTGGTGATCTTAAAACCACTTTGTAATGGTTTATGGTCAACCTAAAACCATCTTTTGTCACAGTAAAGTGATGGTTGGTGGTGAGCCAGAAACCATCTATAGAGTCTTTGTGGCTTGAGATGCCTTTGTTGCCGCATGTACACGAGTCGCTGCATGTACATGAGAGCTGTGTGCTCAACAGAGCTTTGTGCTCAATTTGAGCAGGTGGACTGCAGTAACACCTCGCTAGTCTCAGATGATTCATTAATATCTGAGAAAAAGGGGGTTGGCATGCTTTCTTAGCTGACAGTTGTGCTGAGAAGTACAATTGGCGCCACTGTTCAGTACATACTCGTGCCAACGCGCCAAATCACGGGAATGGTGCCGAAGTGCACGATTTTTTATTCAGGAAGACGCCAACTCAACTTCATGGGGATCCATGGGAAGCCTCATCTTAGTTTGACGATTTGCGGAGAAGCAGATCGGAGAAGTTGCGGATCTGTCCGAGAGAGGCAGATTGTGTTTTGGAGGTTCTGCACATCCAATTCGCCTGATGGTGGTGGATTTGTAGATACATATATGCAGTGATAATGCTCGACAGAATCATGTATGCAAAGGACATCCTACAGAACTAGCGGTTGGTACCCATGCACTCTGGTGGATGGTTGCTCTTTTATGGACATCGACATATTCTTTGTTATGTTTGACCACAACCACACTTTGTGAATCACTAGCATGACAAGTAGTCATTAAGGGGGAGTTAGAAATAATTAATTCATACTTGTCTATGGTTGTAATTCTCCATTTAAGGAGTTTGTTCATACATAATAGAAATTCGCTAGAATATAGTTTCTCCTAGTTTAGTGTGTGGTTGAGAGAATCTCTCAAAAACTATTGTTTGTATAAATATGTGTGTAATTTCCTCATTCAAAATATAAAACATATTTTGACTGGTTGTGCTATTTTATCTTTAATTTCTTCTAATATGTTGTGCAGGATGAACGCAAACTCAATGTCTCCATACACGACCGGCAAAGTGGACGATATTAAGCCTCAACAACTTCCATCATCATCTCCAGTATGGCTGCACTCTGATTATCCTCAGCGATCTCATCCCCGGTCATGAAAATCCCTCCGATAGCCTACTAGTTAATACAGATGACTGAGCGCACGCAGTTGTTACACTGAACTGATATTCGACGACTTTTGTAATTAAAAAATAAATGCATACGCGTTTTGGTTTTAGTTTGTGTCACAGAAATTTAGGGTAAATGTGAAGGGCTGACGGTTGTTTTTCTCAGCATCAATGTCGAGATATTTACAAATCCTTTATCTGTACGTGCAATTTACCATGTGATGAAGAAGTTAGTGCGAGCCTAATGTAAATTCATCGTTGATTTGACCAATTTGATTACGCTACTTTTGTTGATTTGACCAATTTGATTACGCTATTTTTTTTTTTTTAATTATTTGGGAGGTGAAAGTTGAATTCGAATATAAAATACCATAACTTTGCTGGAATATTTTTGGAGATTCTAAGTTCATCATAGACTAAGAATATTTTTTAATATTCTAAAGTCATCATAGAGGAAAATCAACGATAAAATTTGCTGTACCTGCAACACTGGATGTATCGGATTAAGACACTACTTACATCTTTCCACAAAATACCAATCTCCCACATTTTTAGAGAGCAAAACGCTGAAGTAGATCGTTTGTCCAAAAATAGCTGTAGTGAAAAAATGGTTAATATTTATTACCAGAGACATGGTTATGTCTGATTATTGTGTTGCTCTGTGTTTTGTGATCTTATTTTGAGTTTCGAAGTCTTAGATTTTATCTACATAGTGTTCGTTATGGGTTGTGCCGACTCCTTTTTTGTAATCTAATTAAGCTTTTCGACTAAAGGTGTTTGAATTTTGTATTTATGGTGGAAACTATCATCAAAACTTTTTAAGATATCTTAAATCTTGAAATTTAATAAATGGCATCAAATTTTTTTAAAATTTCTATAAAATTTTATCAAAATCTTACTAAAATTTTTATTGTTTTCCAAAATAAATATAAAACTTTTAGAAATAAAATATAAAACTCTATTGAACAAATTTTTTACTGTTTTCCAAACAAATATAAAACCTTTAGATATAAATACAAAACCCTATTGAAATTTGTATTTGCAAGGTGATTTGAGCGAGGGTTAAATTTGACGCCCTTATACTTGTTTTTTGGGTTTTTACACATTAAATGCTACTAATTTCCAAATCAATCTACACGTCCTCGCTGATTAGTTAATAATTTTTGAAAATGTCATATTAACTGGCGTACTGAAAATTGACCAGTTTCAATTTTTTATTCTTATATATTATTATATATACACAGCAATGAACGGAGGGTTTTCAGGGTTCAGTTAATTAATGTTGACTAAATAAGAAACCCAGAACGCCTCTTTATTGCTTTTTTTTGTGGTATGTTTATTTTTATAATATTGGCATGCCTGATAACTACCGCGTGATAAAATTTAGATTCTAATACGATATGTTAAACAAAAATCCCATATCCCATTTGTAATGATATAAAATTCACTGTTTTGACCGTTGAACAACTTTAATTTTATATAAATATGTGCAGCGTTGTATAACTATTTTTTAAAGCGCATGAATGTATATGCAGACATTTTATAAAAATATAGACAAAGGGAAGTAATTGATACAATAAAAGCTTAACTTAACAAAATAATATAATATTCTCCTAAGCCATGAATTATGATGAAAAAGTGTTACATAGTTAAATGCAATAAATTTAAGCTTTAATTGTGAATGGCATGCATAAATTAATTGGGTTGGTGAGTAGTGACCTCGAGGCTTCAAGCGAGTAGTTACCACTCTACCAATTATGTTCACAACTTCTCCAATTCAAGTTCTAAATTCTAGCCACCCTACTAGTTATGTTCACAACTTCTCTGATTCAAGTTTTAAATTCTAGCCATTTTAGCTATCATAGTTTGAGAACAAATTGCAAAACACTCCCAGATTTTGAGAACATGAATATGTTCAATGGTTCTTAAGTTTCTTGCGAGTAGATTTCGCTAGAGAATAGGAATGTGTTCAATGGTTCTTAAGCTTCAATGATTCTTAAGCTTCTTGCCGGTAGATTTGGCTACAGGTAGGTGGTTTTTGCACTTGATTCTTTTCTGTTTTTTTCTTAAAATTCTTTTGCTTTTTTATCCCAAAAATTTGAAATAATGACTCCATTGAATATATTTACATTCTTGATCAAACTTGATTTGAATATATGAACAAAATCTTCTTATGCTTGTGAGAATCTTCTTGTGCTTTACAATTGTAGCAAATGAAGGATTATTGATTAGAAGTAAAAATCAATTTTGAAATAATGACTCCATTGAATATATTTACATTCTTGATCAAACTTGATTTTAATATATGAACAAAATCTTCTTGTGCTTGTGAGAATCTTCATGTGCTTTACAATTGTAGCAAATTAAGGACTATTAATTAGAAGTAAAAATCAATTTATAAAATCAAGGTCGTAGGAAAAATTAACTTGTCTGCTTGGCTTTCTATTCAAAGAGAGGTTTTCTATACATTTTATTTTAGTAATAATGGATTTTTCCAATTCATATATTAAGAATTACACATTCATCACCCAAAAATAAACTTAAAACAACCAAAAACTCAATTCAGAAATACAACTTTCTAAAACTAATTTTAATTAGAAACGTACAACAATAATCAATACACTAGATTAAAATGACAACTTTCTTAAACCCAATTCAGAAATACAACTTTCTAAAACTAATTTTAATTAGAAACTTACAACAATAATCAATACACTAGATTAAAATGACAGGGAAGTTGTAGAATGGTAACTAATATTATGATCCATCAAAAGCCCAAGAATACAACCGATTACAATCAAAGAGGGTAAAAATGGCCATTTATTTCATTATTTCCACAATTATAAACCGTCAACCATTTACATTTAAGGCTACCATGTTTTTACCACAAAGGCTCTACAATACCATCTCAAAACCCAAACCCTCTAAAAATCCAAAACAAAACAACCAGCTCAATAACAGGTAAACCTATATACACAACCGCCATTTGCAACTTAATAGCCATTTTCCATTGAAGCCTTCACCTGGTCCATATTGATATTTATATTTTCTGGTAGCCGAAAACACTCCAGAAATTAGTGCAAAATCAACGCCAACAGTTGCCCGTTTTAGTAAACACTTATATCACATAATTTGTATTGTTGATTTTAATTATTAGGATTTCGAGATGTTCAATCAATTTTGAGTCCATACGACTTTGAAGTGTCTTGTCTATTTTTCTTCCACTGCCATTGATAATAGCTACATTCTAAACTTCTATATGAGGGCTTTCATAATCAGTTTGATTTGTGTAAAGAGGTCATAAGCAAGGATGAAAATAGGTGCTTTTCTAGTTAAATATAATTAAATTTTTTACAAAAATCATAAATATTTTTCTTTGAAATTGTGAATATGGGTAAGTAAGGTGTGAACACTGTGATATTTAATAAGTGGATCTGTTTTGAAATTCCCAAGTTAATAAAAAAAATTATTCAAATTCTAAGACAGTTTTTGAATTTTTTTTCAATGAAAATAAATTCATTATTTAGATGAAAAATATTAATTACCACGTGAATATTATTTTACCTTTGAGTAATATTTACAGGGATTTGTACAAGATGGCTGCATTAGAGTGGGAGATAATGTTTGTTTCGTACCATCATAACCTAAGGATCGATTTTCCGAACCTCTAGAATTAGATTTAATAATCAACGGAACCTCTAGAATTAGATTTAATAATCAATGAATATAAATCTGTCATCTCTCCAGATTTAACTAGATTTAGATTTAATAATCAACGGAACCTCTAGAATTAGATTTAATAATCAATGAATATAAATCTGTCATCTCTCCAGATTTAACTAGATTTACTAATTTTCATAAATATAAAAAAAATCAATTTATCGATATTGCAAAATGCAACTATTTGATTTGTTTATATTAATTGAATTTTGGAAATATATAATTCAATCTCTAAATTATATATGCTACCATGAAATAATTATAAGCTGATATAAAACAAAAAGAACATGTGGATGATAGAAGTTAGAGTGACAAAGAAATGTGTGAATTTTTTTGTCCAAAGATTAATTGCAATAATATTTACATGTGAGAGTAATTATATATATCTATTTATTATATTTCTTAAAAAATAAAAAAATTACAATATGTAGATACATATTTTTAATTTATTTTCTCACTATTTCTATTAAAAAAAAAACAGATGCCCATTTCAACAATTTGGAAAAATCACAAAAAAAAAATTCATCAACGATTCTGAAATAAAAGTATAACTATGACACTTGAATTGATTAGCGCAACACATCATAAAAATTTTGAAAATTACAAAAATTAAATAAAACTTATACAACTAAAATATTAAAAGTGATATGATGGGCCATTTAAAAATAACACTGTCATAAAAAAAAGTTCCGTGGCGGGTCAAATTTAACCCCTGGGATTGAGTGATATTTATTTCACATGGAAATTTTAGTGTATACGTGGAGCGCGTACGATTTTTTTCAAGTTCAGTGGAAACGTGCAGCGCGTACGATTTTTTCTCAACATCACTATCGAGGTGAAAGTTGCATCCGATGTGACGTCATTGTTAATTTGATACTTTCTGTTCGATTTGACCAATTTCTTCACGCGTATTGCCTTTAAGGAACAGTGTTAGCCACTTTAAAAATAAATACAAATATCTATTTCAGGCAAGGTGGTTTCTGGTTTGGAATTTCAAAAAGCGAAAATATAATTTATTTATTTTTTCAAAACAAAATTATGTCTAAAACTTTGAATCTCAAAACTTACATAAACTGTAGACAAATAAAGCTACAGCAGAATCTCTAATCAATCCACAATTCACGCGTGACACAAATGTAGCGATCCGTCAGAGCTTGACAGGAAAAAGTCCAGACATTCCAGCGCCAATGGAAAAAAGACTCTTACTTGTCATTGATGCCTCCATTACCCAAATACTGCCGCTGCACAACCCATAACGAAGACAGTAGGTAGATAAAATCTAAGACTTCGAAACTCAAAATAAAAGGGGTCGATCACAAAACACAGAGCAGCACAATAATCAGATATAACCATGTCTCTGGTAATAAATCTTAACCATTTTTTCACTACAGCTATTTTTGGACAAACGATCTACTTCAGCGTTTTGCTTTCTACAAATGTGGGAGATTGGTATTTTGTGGAAAGATGTAAGTAGTGTCTTAATCCGATACATCCAGTGTTGCAGCTAACTGCAAATTTGTGCGTTGATTTTCCTAATCTATGATGACCTTAGAATCTTCAAAAATATTCATCTCATTGACAGCCACAGCCACGCATCTGTCACAAAATAAGGTGCTTCATAGTGCAAGGAGCTCAGCCCTTGTATTTCTACCTTGACCACTACACCATTTGAATTTATAACATACATCCGGACTAATATAAATCAGCATCCCCTTACCACAGAGCCCATTAGAAGTTGCGGCATAAAAAAAACCACCAGGTATCTATGCCAAGTGTCCTTTAAAGTAATATGTATGCAAGAAAACTTATCTTTCACCGGGCCTTTATCTAGAAAATTATGTGATCTTGATGCTAGTCTCTCCCATTTCAAGTATCCTCTGCTAAAAAGTCAGGGAATTTCTAGCCCTCCATATGCCCCAAATGATGTAGAAAGGGAGAGATCTATGTTCCTTGTTCTCCTTGAACCAAATGGAAATGCATTTGTCCACCGATGAATGATCCCATATATTGCCTGTGTTTAGATGTGTGATTACCTCCTAGGACACTGCAACGACAAAGGAACACTGTAAAAATAAGTGGCAAGAGTCCTCCATTGCTTCCCTGCATAGTGCACAACTACCCGCCCCACGAACCCTCTCTTAAGTAGATTCTTCTAGGTCATTGTTTTATCATGAATGACCAAGCAACCAAAACAAATTAGTTTCATAGGGATATCCCATTTCCCCACAGCTTGAAACTAGCCATAAGAGGGGTACCCAAAAAGGCCCTAAGTCAAAAAATGAATATATTCCTTTGACAATGTGTTCTCCTTTGACCATAGCATCATTCCATGTAAGTTGATTATCCTCCTCGGAGAAGCAGATGCCTAAAGACTTCAAAAGAAGAATGTATTCCTCCAACTAATACGCAAGATCTCCAATGAAGCCTATATCTGTTGCCACCATCCATGTGCAGTGACCTAATACTGGATCACGGATAACTATAGCATCCTTGAGACGATAAACTCCTCTATCGTGTAGATGATATAAAATAGGAGGTCAGATTAATATACCTAGGCATGCCAATAATGGCCACCAATCCAATCTCCACTAGCTCCCCATTACCAATGAACCACCTCAAATTGCTAATAAACCAAGGGGTTATTTTCATTAAACTCTTCCAAGTCATAGATGCTTCCTTAGGGGTTATTTTCATTAAACTCTTCCAAGTCATAGATGCTTCCTTTTTAACAATATCACCCGCATGAATCCAAGAGATCAAAGTTTGTTACTTCATGTACTTTCTCTTTATAATATGTTTCCAAATATCCTCGACGCTGACTACCCTCCACAAGTTTTTGATCAACAGTGCCTAGTTGAAAATGCCCAAGTCCATAATACCCCACTTGCCAGCTAACACTTTCACTTGCCAGCTAACACTTGTCTAGAGTGTAGCTCAAATATTACAAGGTTATACTTTTTCATATCCCTTGTGCCTTCCCATAGGAAATTAGCCATTATAGACTTGATCTGGCAAATGGCTGCCATTGGAAGGCAAATAATATGCATCCAACAAATCGGAATGCCTTGAAGAACTGCCTCTATCAACACCAATCTACCACCCAAGGATAACCACCTGTTCGACCATGTTGTCAATCTTTTTTAAATTTCACTTCCAACCATTTCCAGTCAATGACGTCGTATATCATTGTTGGATTTTATGAAGAATCCCAAATATCGAAAACCACCATAAATATTTAGGGATAAAACCCCAAAAAGGTTGGCTATGTCCAATGAAAATGGGGACTCTTTCTCTAATGAATATAGAAAAAACTTCTCTAAATTCATGAAAAGGCCAAATACTTCCGCAAAGTCACCCATAATGCAATAAATAAACTGTCATTCCAAAAATGTACCCTAACCCATCATTATGACATCGTCAACGAACATCAAGTGGGACAAAGTCACCTACCTTGTAAGTCTAAAACAGGGGATAATCCCTCTATTCCTGGCATCTAACATCCTTCTACTAATACCATCAATCACTAGCAAAACATTTGTTTTTCGTATTCGTCAGTTTATTGTTTAAACATATTAATAAATGCTATTTTTTTTAATTATATATAAAACTATGTGTGATACCCATGGAAATGGTTATTCAGTGGATCATTCACATTGAGTAAAATTGAGACCAATACTCTTTCTTATTTGGTTGCAAGTTTTACTTAGAGGGAAGAAGAACTGCCTTTTCAAATTGGAGTGCATCCAAATTGGAGTGCATCCAAAACTTTAGCCATTAAATTTCACAAAAAATTATTAGTTTTAGATGACAATATGCTAAAAGTATATTAATGTTATTGTATGTTTTAATTAAAACTATGCAAATTCGCCCTCTAATTGGGGTGGATTGGGGTGGATTGGGGAGTGATCCCACCACCTCACATTATATTTAAGAGGCATGGCATGGCTAACCCATCCCATGCACCAAGCATGTGAGCATCCCTTTCTAAATTAATGTAGATGGCAAGCCTTAGGTCCTCTCTTAGATTTGTCTGCAGAGTCTCTCTTCTATGGATTTTATGGTGTGTTATGGTCTCATTCCCACCACAGGTGGAATTTCTTTTGCATCTTCCAACAACGAGTGGTCTATGCATGGAGAATTTTCTAAAATTTTTGGGTATTCCTTTCTACTTTTCCTTGAGGCATGTTTGTTTGTGCCATTTAATGGAGTTGCAGTGGTTTGGGTTTGCTTGAGCCTTCGACCATTGTATGGATTCAAGATGGCTTGGTGTTGACAGAGTGAGTGGGATGGCAGAATAATGGGTGATTCTAGTTGTGTTGACGGGACTTCTCACTAGATATTGTGGCTTCCTCCAGAGCTGGTGGTTCATGGTGTCGTTTTCACCTCCCCATCTTCATTTCTGAAAGAACTGAAGTCTTGGGCATTAAGGACACTATCAATTGGGTATTACCGGACTCTCTCGACTTTATACAAACTTTTTTTGGACATGCATTTGTGTTTATCAATTTATTCTACTACAGGCAAAATTTCGAGGATGGAAATTTATCTTAAAGTTTAAAAACCTTGGTGAATCTCACTAGTCCCTAATAAGCAAACTGTGAAATGTTTGTTGATATCTTTGTAAAAATGTTCAATTTTTTAATGATTTTATATATAGTCTATAAAATGTTGGTGATTTCAAGGGTAAAATAGTTTTGTACTATAAAATTTGGGCGAATCATTTTTATAACAATGGAAATTAACGTATCTTTTTTTTTTTGGAAAAATCATCGAATATTAGCCCATTTGCGAATATTAGTCCCTAAAATTTCCCTTCACCTATTGCTCAGTTTTTCATGGTGATTAGAATTATGGCCTACGATGGGTTGGCTTATGTTTGAAGTGTGATCCTTCCCAAAGTTTTATGTGTGCTCCCCTACTTCTCTGCTTTCTTCACTTGTGCTAGCTCAGTCTATCTAGGGCTATCATCAATGTTTGCTTAAATTCTTCCCATATTTTAGTGATTGTTGTTGCCCTTTCCAGTGCATGTGCAATCACCAATAGGGAGGTTCCTGGGGCCCCCAAGGTAGACCACGAGCCAATCTCCAAGCACAGGGGGCCACGATCATCTACCATTCAACCACCCCTCCAAATATTTGTTACCACATTTGCAATCTTGAGACCCTCACAACTAATGACTATCAAATTTTCTCTAATTTTGAAATCCTAGAGGAGGTAGGCCACTGGATTCCTGACCCTTGTCACATTAGAGGAAGACAGATCCCTACATTGGCAGATGAAAACCCTTCTTAGGAGGTTCTTAAAGGAGAAGCACAAGGAGTGAAAAGACATTATCTCTGCTTTGAATGATATACAATTTGTTCACTGGTACCAATGGTCATGCCTAAAGAGTATGGATGCTCAACTTACCCACCTAGGAGCCACGTCTAGTGTGATTTAAAGCTTTCAATTCCTCCAGGTTCCAGCACCCAATATCCATCTCCAATGCCTTCCTCAAACAATTAATATCTTGTTTTGTTTTCGAGTAGTTCTTTTACTTACAACTCAATAGCTAATAAGATTAAGATTATCTATTTACTATAACTGATATTATTTTGGTTATACTTTCTTAATTGTAAGCATTCAATAGATTTGGTTTTGTTAGTGGAAAATTGAGACTAGCCTACCGTGATTAAGGAAAAACAATGTTTATCTACTTAGAACTTTAACAATTTAAAAAACAAACTATCAATACACTTAAAATAAAAAACAAAATAAAAGAACAATGAAGTAAAAATAATATTAGTGGAATTAACATGAATAGTAATTTTCGTTGTGTTAGATTTTAGAAAGGTATCTTTGATAAGAAGAGAATTAATTACAATTATAACACAAAATATGAGATTGAGCATCCTCAACTTAGATGGTCCTGCCCATTGTGTAACTATTTGTTTAAGCATGATTTATTAATAAAAGTGAAGGGCATAGCTTTAGACAATGTCCTTCCACAAACAACTTCGACTTACCTTTACCAATATTATTAAGCACTAGGCCTCTTCTACCTCTAACCTGTTTGTAAAGCGGTCATGATTTCATCAAAGTAACTAATTTAAATTATAGGATTGATTAATTTTTTAAAATTTTCATTAACTATTTATATTTTCTGTATTCAAGTTTTTGTGATTCATAATGAATTAAAAAAAGCCTTTTGCTAAAAATTATATAAAAACCACACTTATGATTCAAAAAACACCGGGCCAAAATTTTTTCTTATATAATTACTATAGACCAACTTTTTCGATGTCTGATTGGTTTGAGTGATATTTATTCACTTTGACGTTTGAAAAAATTCTTCACTATCAAATATTATACCCGAAAGAAAAATTAAAAAATCACAATTACATCGTTGGTAGTTTGTGTGATATTTATCCCAGATCTATAAATTCTAGTGTGAATGTGCACCGGGCACCATTTCTTTTTCAAAGCATTGCATAAATATCGAGATATTTGCGAATCCTTGATGTGTACGTTACTTTATTTTTAATTCTTTAGGAAAGTGCAATTTATCATGTGACGAAGAAGTTGCTGCGAGTCTCATGGAACTTCCTGTTTGGGATGACCCATTTTCGTACGCATCTTTATATTTAATTATTTAGGAGGTGAGAGTTGCAGGCAATGATGTGAAGTTAGTGCGACTTTCTGTTCGATTGGACCAATTTCTTCACGCGGCTGGATTTTGCGATCGTGAATTTGTATGACAGTCCTACAGAAATTGAAGGGCAGGTTCGTATTTCATTCGGAAAGTTACAATTGATATAACTTTTCTATTATTATTGACGATTTAAAGTATATTATATTTATTTTTTTAAATAATATTAATATATTATTATTTTTTTATTTGTTAAGTGGTTTAAGGGGTCAGGATCAGGGTATTTAAGTCATCAAAGTCATGAGCATTTAAATTGTCAAAGTCATCCGGGGATTGCACCGGGCCTCAGCGACACCAGCCCTAATAGAATTTTTAGCATGTCTCACCCGGGGATCGCACCGGGCCTCAGCCACACCAGCCCTGATAGAATTTTTATCATGTCTCACCCGGGGATCGCACCCGGCTTGAGCCACACCAGCCTTGATGGAATTTTTAGCATGTCTCCTCATCCTAGCAAGGGGAACAACTACCCCTCATGAGGTTTGACCTAGGGTCACATCGTGGGTCACCTTGGTGACCAGACCCATCCTCAGCGAACTAGAATATTTAGCATGTTTCTTCATCCTAACACAGGGCACTAGCATGTCTCCTCATCCTAACAGGGGGCACAACCACCCCTCGTGAAGTTTGACCCTGAGTCACATCGTGGGTCACCTTGATGACCAAACCCATCCTCAACTAACTAGAATATTTAGCATGTTTCTTCATCCTAACACAGAGTACAACCACCACTGAGGAAATTTGATCTTATATCACCTTGGTGACGAGACATATACTCAATTTATTATGCTAATAAAACTTAACGTATAATATATTTTTATTACTATATATAATATAATATTAATTATATATATTTCCGAGAAAAGGTTATGCTTGAAATATTCACACTTAGAATATAAAATACCACACGGTTAGTTTCACAACTTTCTACACTTTTATATTAAATTTACATTAGCTTTTGAAAAGAAACGTATGAACACTAATTTTCGAAAGCACGTGCATAAAATATTGACCTTAATCATCGGACATAACATTTTTATAGCACTTTTACTGCGTATAATTTTAACTAAAACTTTCACCACTCTTAACCGTTCTTTTCAGGATTAAAAGTATGTTAAATTTTTAAATGAAGATATGAATACTATTTAATTTTGGCTAAACAAAGTGTTTAAATTTATTTATAATTTTATGCTCAAAATTTTTGTTGTAACACTGATTTTTTTAGCCTTTTACAATGTCAAAATTACAGTGAGCAGGCTTCTCTCCAAGCTTTTTGAGAATAGTAATAAAATCTTAAATCAAATTAAATAATTTGTTTCTTTAGGTCTAATAGGCCAAAGTTTGGTCTGAGTGGACGTTAACCATCATCATCATCATCATCAAATAAAATTGAATATGATGAATTGATAATTAATATTCATTAAAATTAAATTAGTGTTTTTGGCTAAAAAAGTGTTAAAATTTATTTATAATTTTATGTAGGATGTTAAAATTAAAAGTTAGAAAAAATTACAAGATTGTTTTATTTTTGATTATTTATGAAGTGAGGAAGTTTAATAGTGTAATAAATATTTTGAAATTGAGTTTTAGTTTGAGTGTAAGCAAGGCACTATAAAAGAAATGGTCTTTTATCTTCAACCTTTTTAGTACCACAAAGACAAAGGTTATTGCCTGACATGATATTTTAGGTATTGATTAATGTAATAGATTATGAAAGTTCATAATTATTTTAGTAATGTTGATTTTCAAAAACTTAAAACTACTTTTGACATTCTAAATTAGGTTGGCCACATCATTTTTGTTAGATATTTATTGAGCTATAGTTTCTCTTTATATTTATATGAATAATATTTTTAATATTGTTGGTATCATGCAAGAAGACACCTTCCTAGCTACCCTAATGATTTTTGGCATCTTGATGCCATCTTTATTTGAGCCATTCGTGGTTATCCCTAGAGGTGGAACCAATTTTTGGGAACAATTCATACTATTTCTCTGGGTCTTGTACATTATTACCTAACCATGGACATGCACTCAATGGGGGCAAGGTTAGCTTAAGGTTTATTGTTTTTAATATTGAGACAATAAATTATAAATTTATTTCTGGATATGCTTTGTTCTTCTCTAAAATTCTCTAGAGATATAATATCCCCACACTTCACATCCATGTAAAGCAACAAGAGTGACAAGAGTATCAAATATGATTTTTTTTCCACAATTATTAAGTTACACTTGTTTTCAAGGCCATAATAAACTTCCTACCCTTCACTTATCTTTTTTTTTCAACATTATTATAATCTCAAGTAAGCTTATGATGAATATCAATTCTAGATATAGAAAATAAAAACCGACAATTTTATGATTATCACAAAATTTTAAACGAATAATTATCATTTAAATCTTGAATTAAATTTGTATAACATTTGTTAAATTTTATGATTCTTCTATGCTATACCAGTTACTTTAGCCCAAATTACTTCTTTATTAACAATGCATCCAATTATAGTAGTATAACCAATCATAAATGTAACTAAAGAAAGAACAATGTATGTAGTGACAAAGAAGACAATAACACAACCATAAGAGACAACAGATTGGTCCAAGGCTAGGGAAAAACCCCCCAAGGGGGAAACCCTTTCAAATCTTCTTCTTTAATAGACCGTCATAAAAAGATTTCAGTAGAGAGTAAAATGAGCCCGATATATATGCTTGCAGTGGATATCAATGAATCAGATCTATAGATCTACAGATCTGTATAACAACAGAGAGAAACCTAGATCCACCAGATCATTGAAGCCAAATGAAGCCAAGATGTTAAGCCCTAGATCTGAACTAGAGACACTCTCATCAAAACTATATGTGTGTGTATAAAACACCATGGACGCTCTCTCAGACACTGTGTGAGGGCGACCGTTACTTATTGATCCCTCTCGGGAAGACTCTATGCCTGTGTCCAGGGTAAAATATACTAGAAACCCTTGGACGCTTTATTATTGTTGTTGGTGTGTGTGTCGGGGATGACTTGGACGCTATATGGGGCACTTTGTGCGAGTGTCCGGGAACAAATGCAACCCGATTTGACTTCAAACCCCTGGACACTCTCATAAGCTTATCTTCCAGCATCTAGGGCTCTCTGGATATTGTCTTGTCCACTCTGAGCCAGCGTCCAGGGACTAAAATCCCTGTTCTGTGTCAACGTCTAGAACCCAGAAAACTCTAACTCAGGGTGAACCTCTAGCAGATTTTGGACCCTGTGCGAACTCCTTCCGTTGAACCTGTTCGAACCAAGAAAAAAGAGAAGAATAGAAAATGACTTGATTAATGTGTTGAAATTAACTTGAGGTCACTTCTATTTATAGGCTTTCTTGAGGGTTTACTTGGTGTTAAGATTGACCCAAGCAGTTACCCATGTGGTTGGGGCCGATCCATTCCGTAATGTATGTGTGAATAAAATAATTCAAAACTTAACTTCTTTTTAACCAAATTGGGTGATCTTTAGGTCGATTTTGGTCCTCTCGAAAAGAGGAATTTAATGCAAGCATCATCTAGGGCATATGACATGTTCAATGTGTAATTTGACCCTAGTTGAAAAAATTAACACTCCCTCTCAACTAGGAATAATTCCACCTGCCAATATCTGTCAGTTGATCTTCACATCATCTTGTCATGTTGTTGTAATGCTTTGACTGTCTCTTCTCAACTCTATCTATTGGAACTTTCTCGGATCTATAAGAAGAAGAATCAAGGAGAAATAATTTCCACCCATACTGAGTAATAGGATAACACATCATATAGGGGAGCACATCCTCAACCCTGGAATTTCATCGGGAAGCTTACCCTCAACTCGAAATCTTGAAAGGGAAGTAATTCTCAACCCAATCCTATTGCCTATCGATCTCCCAACAATGAATCTTAGTAGTCATGTGGTAGAACACCTACATCATAATCGACTTCGGTTGTACACCCAAACAAGGAGTGGTATTCCTAACAAGTTGGTCTACTTGTGGGTATGATGACAACAAGGGTATACTCTGCAAAGAAGAAACAGGGGAGCATCATTCTATGATCCTATGAAGATATGGGAGAAGCATTCTTCAACCCTATGGGTAACATATATGAGTTAGCCCTATTGTCCAAAGATCCCTCAACCTTAGGAGCTCTCCATCTCAATTTTTCACCCTAGGAAATCAAACAAGGTAGGAAGAGATGGCTTAGTGTCCTCGATCAGTGTTGCCCCTTATCTAGAGGGGCTACATCAATTAGTCCAAGATGTTCTCTGAACACCAAGGACTTTCTCTTTGATAATGCCTTGGTGAGAATATCTGCAATATGTTCGTCTATTGATATGTGATGGAGCCTGACAGCTCCTCTTTGCACCATGTCTCGAATAAAGTGATATCGAATTTCAATATGCTTGGACTTATCATGAAACACAAGATTTAAACATATTCCACTCTTATTGTTGCAGTATATCATTTTAGTATCTAAGACCTTCTTAAATAACTCTCCAAAGAGCTTTCTCAACCAATATACTTCATAGCTAGCCTTGTTAGCGGTAATGTATTATGCTTCAACGATGCTTAATGCTACAGAATTTTGTTTCCTGCTCATCCAGGATATCATGGCAGATCCAAGGATAAAAAAATATCCAAATGTAATTTTCCCGCCGATAACATTTCTGGCCCAATCAACATCAGTGTATCCATGAAGTTGAACATTCCCCGCAGAATATCTCAGGCCATGTGTGATTGACCCATGCAAGTATCTCAATATGTATCTGGAAGCTATCCAATGTGTGTGATGGGGCTCAGCCATGAATTGACTCAATGTGTTCATTGCATAGCATATGTCTAGATGGGTGTTCACAAGGAAAATTGGAGCCCCAATTAGTTGTCTATACTTGGATGGACTTTCCAAGTCTGGTCCTGCAACATCTCCACATAAATTCTTGAAGTTCATTTCCATTGGTGTATTAAGTCATTCCAAATCTTTCCAGTAATTTTACAATGTATTTTCCCTGTGAAAGGAAAATCTCACCAAGCTTTTACCACACCTCAAGGCCCAAAACATAGTGCATGAGACCAAGGTCTTTCATCTCAAATTCAAAGGCTAGCTTCCTATTACATTCGATCATCAAGGCTCACTACCTATCAAGAATATATTGTTGACATATAAAACCAAAATCAATGGCATACCTTAGACTACCTTGAAGTAGAGGTTAGGATCGACATTTCCTCTTGTGAATCCCAGCGTTACTATGTAACTGTCAGTGCATGCATACTGTTGTGACTATTTCTAGCACTTGCAACAAGAGTGCTTCAAAAGATATAGAAAGCCTCCTAGAAACAGCCTTTGGGTTGATTGTAGACCAGTGCCTAGGACATCTTAAATAGAGGAGTGTATGGAAGATTATCTGTCAGGGGTTTTTGGAGCACTCTAATTGTCACGTAATAAAAAGATAATAAAAGGGGCTTGGTTCAATAGGCCTTCATTAAGGTAGACTTGTGCCATTACATGGATCAAAATGCGAGTGGGTATATCGGGGCAATCTCAAAGAAAAATGTCTTCTTTTGGTAGTCAACACACAATAGTGAGACAACTTAATACTGAAATTGTAGTGAAGGTGGAGAGGAGGAGAGGAAGAAGGGAATTAGATTTGTAGGGCTGTAAACAAATATAATCTTTTGCAACAAATTTCAAGCAGAAATATTGAAGAGGGAGGAGGTGAAATGGCAGAAATAGCGGGGTGCTAATTAAGGTTTCAAGCAAGGTATAACATGGGTATCATTAGCGCTAAACATCACGAGTAAATTTGGGCTCACACAGGTATTGTAGGTTAATCCAATAACACAAATAAATTTGCAATTACTACAGGTATTATAGGCTATTGAATAACACAAGTAAATCTGTAATATAACACAGGTATTGTTCTCTATTTATCCTAGGTAAATCCATGAATCAGAGAGAAACCAACAACTTCATGATACTATTTCAGAGAAGGGAAAGCACAAATGAAATGAGAATACAGAAGGGAAAACACACTCCACATTGATCTACTTGGAATCACGAGGAAAGTTTCATTAATGCTTAGAGGGTCCAGATAACCAGTCCACAACATTCAACACAACATCAGTCAAGTCCCCCATGAATGAGCAAATAGAAGCAAAGTGGCATCTGAGAATTCAAACCCTGTGGGTGCTAAATTCTGGAACCTTTTATCAGTGTTTCTTCCCCTGATGGTGCTTGTTTCTAGTTTTGTGCTTTCAGTTCTTGTGACTTCTTTGCACTTGATTTTCAGTTTTGTTTTTGTCTAGTGCATGTTGATGCCACTTTTGTTGTGGTGTCGTATTTCTATTGGTTTTTCTTCTTTGTTTCTTTTGGTTCTTGCCTTTTATGTTTTTAGGGTCTTGGGAATTGGTTGGGAAAGAGGAAATTTAATGAAGCTTAGGGATAACTATGTGTTACCCAACAAATAATGCAAGGCTCGTATGAAGCGTGCTGCATGAGTAAATGGCATCTGAAGGCAAGAATATAGCATTTAATTGGATTGGTTGGGTCCATTGGTGGAAATGGAAGATGGAAGGACAATCATGAGAAAGGTAACAAGAAATAAAAAGTGAATGGATTTGAGGTGTAATATTCCTATGCTATGTTGGGAACTATTGTTATCAATGTTGTGCACATGATAAATGGATAAAGGGAGTTTTCTTAACCTTGACCTTATGATATTGGATAATTATGTTGTGATCATGATTATGCCAATGTCTATATATGTATACATGTATGTATGCATGTGTTTTTTTGATAGGGTCATCAGGGATCATGATTGTTTCAGCTCATGTCTATATGTGCATATATATGTATGTATGTCGTTGTCTGATAGGGTTGTCAGAGATCATGATTGTTTTATGCTTATATATATTATAATAATATATATATATAATAATATATATTATATAATATATTATATATTAATATAATATTTTATGATAGCGCATTATGAATCATTCTTGTGGAGGAGTGATTGTTTATGCAGGTGAATGGAATGAAGAGGATCCTAGTCTTATGAGGAATCAAGTGGGAAGAGTTAGTATGAAATTCCTTGGAAGGTGTACCAAAAACATTCCACTTAAGTCACTGGTGACACATGACCCTAAAAAAACTGTGGCTGCTTATGCTTCAAATTTGTAATAACAATTCTAGAAAAAAATACAACTTAACAACATATGCAATAAAAAATAGAAAACAAAAATATATATCCAATGTAATAAACAAAATGGAAATACTTTTAAAATAAATAATAAATATTCTATTGATAACACTTGGTGAATGATATCTACAAAAGGGTCTACAAATCCCCCTCCATGGGAAGGGTCCATTGATGTCCTTGATGCTTCAATAATTGGTTCTCTCTCTCAATGTGTAAAAAATCCAAAACAATGTGTAGTGAATTCAAGTGGGAGCTCAAATGAAAAGAGACAATAATGGTGGCAATGATAATGATCATGTTGAAGAATGAAAGGAAAACCCTCCTATTTATAACAAAGTATTGAGTTAACCTTGAAAATGGAGAATAATAAAATAATATTGACCAAATCAATATCTAACCGTTAGGAATACTTTATTATATTTTTTGGAGAGGGAAAAGATATTCAAAATAGTCAAATATCTTTATTTAGAAATAATTAACAAATAAAATTATTTATTAATTATTTCGTGAGGATTAAGAATGGTGTCAAATTTAAATAATTATTAAATAGTGATTTAACAATTATTCCAATAATAGGAATAAGGAATAATAGATAAATAGTTATTTATTTAATTATTCCTAGGGGATTTATTCAAATGAGACAAGGAATAATTATCAAACAATGATTTAATAATTATTCCTAGATAAAATTAAATAAATAATGATTTATTCAATTATTCTCATGGGGTTTTTTAATGTTAATTAGAAAAAAAATTAATAAAAATGGTTTACTAAATTATTTTCCATGTTGAAAGTGATTTTACTATGGTAAAATTAATCCTACATAGTGTATTTCAATCAACCTAGTTAGAAATAGCAAGGTGATAATTTTTTAGTGATAACATATTGTCCCCCAATGTATGAGTGTTAGGAGAAAATGGTATGACAAAAATACATTATAGGTTACACATAAGACACCAAAGGGGAGTGAGAGAATATATATATATATATATATATAGTTGAAGAAATGAAAGGACTGCCAAAAATGGAGGGGGTGAGACCTAATAAACTGATAGAAGTCTCCTTTTATGTTGGAGTACTTGATCTCAAGTGAGGCGGGGGAGACATACCCATACTCACCGATATAACTACGTACAAAGAATAATGGTGAGACCAATAATGTGGGACTGAGAAAGAAAGTACATGATACATGATATGATGGCATCAATGGGCCAAAAAATAATAAAATGAATCCCAGATACATAATGTGCCTGGAAAAACATAGGTCGGGAGTGAATACAATAATGTGTGAGTACATGATACATAATTCCCCTCAAGCTAACATGATGTCGGGGGATCGCAACCAAAGAAGCCCTACTGAATAGGAAAGGGCTATGAAGATTTGAATGGATCATCTAAAGGATGCATGCATGTTGTGTGGGTTGTAAGCAGTTGAAATCGAACCCATCACATCTGTGAAACTGCATCTGAGATTGGATCAAAATCTACGGAAATCTAGGCATGTGTGGGGCTGCATGAAGGGCCACCCCCTCATGAGGTCTGGAACATCTGAAACACACCTAGGAATGACTGGGACAATCTCCTTGATCACTGAAACATCAAGTGTATTATTCCCAATTGTGCGATAAGGAGATGGTGATGAGGATGTGAGAAACAACCAAGTTAAAGAGAAATGATGATTCCCTTATCTTGATCTGACATACCAAACCAAGATGAAAGATGGAACCAAGGTACACCGCCCTCTAGATTTCAATTCTAGAATAAATGTGTTGAAGTCGAAAGAAGAGGGCCCAACAAAGTTAAGGCAATAAGGAATCGTTAACAAGGGCATGAGGTATCATAGTAGAGTGAATGATGGAATGACACTAGGGATTATGATGGAAGGAAACAAGACGAGTGATAGACTTCCAACATCCCTTGTCAGAGCATGATATGTATGGTTGACTTGGTAACCACTACTTGATTTCTAGAGGGGATGGTCAATAACTCAAATGGGGGTTTTGCAAAGTAAGAGAAGTAGAGCTAGAGGCCAAATATGAATACAATGGGATGAATGCGATAGAAATATGTATGGAACATTATAACTGGACTCAAGGGGACTCAGATTAGACTAAATAGATATAAGGGTGACTCATCTCGGAAGCTTTGAACAAGGGTGACTCAATGATGCTACCACGTGGGAGAGGCTCGAAGAGGACAATAAAAACATGAGTAAATGATGGTTACTCATGATGAAAATAAACACACGAGTCAACAAGTTTCAAGTCAAAGTGGTTCCAAAGTACAATTGCTTCATATGAATAAATTTAGTTTTAATTGGCAATAAAGTGAAACCTTGTGGAAAAAATGGCTTTTGGGTGAAGTGTCAAATTACCAAAACAACGGGAGACCCATTACAAAACTTAGTGATATATTTTGAACAGTGCTGATAGTTTGTCAAACAGAGATATGGTTTGCTCACAATGGGCAATGAAAATACTAGGGTTTTTCCTATAAAAGGGTTTCTTGGCCCCAAATCCAATTCATTTTCATAGTGAGATGGTGGAGAATTTGGAGAGGAGGAGAAGACCCTAAATATTAACGAGATCATAGTGGAAAAAATAACAAGAAAATTTTGGATCTATGAATTTTAGGTAGGTGGCCTTACTCATCTAAAGATGGCCTCAATGATTATTCGAAGAATGGTTCCTAGTGAAGAATTAAGGAAATAAAAGATCACGGGAATGAATGACTAGAGGAGGTCCAGAATAATCCCCGCCTACCAAGTCAAACCTAGGTACTGAGTGGTAAGTATGGCATCATATAGATTATATTGTTTTAATATATGTTATCAATCATCTACGATATGTGATGTGTATATGTCTTTTCGGAGGGGCCGATAGGACAAACTATCCAAGGAATGAAAGGATAATTGACCATACTTATATCACTGAGGTCTAGGTTGAGACTTATATTGATCAAGTGAGAAGCTGACCAGAGGTCCCATCATGACCCTAATCATGAGATACTACCCCTCAATGATGATGGAGGGGACTTATCTGGTATGAAAAGGTGGGAATGATGCCCTAGTTGGATGAGTCTGTGGAGTCTTGTTATGTTCCAAGTGATCAAAGAATGGTTTCAAGCATTTGACCTTATTGGAACAAGATCCTGCAGAGGATCATGAGGAGATGTAGGGGAATATGTTCCCCCAATTTTTGTATGTATATATGCATTATGGTATGGAAATATTAGATTTATTTAGAGTAGTGGAATCAAAAAACATTTTGATGATGTGGTTCACCATTTGTTTATGTTATGGATGTCTTCTTGTGGGAATAAAAGATAGATATAGTTAGAGAAAGGCAATGGTGGATTACCAATCTCATTTGGAACTGCATATATGAATCAAATGGACATAATTTTTGGGTTTGCATACATGGTGTCACTATACGAAAGAGTGGCTTTAGATATAAGGAATTGATGCTCACCTACACAACATGGTGGTTGAACAACAACAATGTCTAAGGGACTAGATTATTAATGTAAGATGGAGAAATGATTAAGTGGATCATCCCTATGGTGATCTGGTGTGATATGGGAGTGTATAGTTTTTTCTAAATGGGGAACAATAAGAGTACTTGAATCAACACTGTTAGATGCACTAAGAGGGTTGGGGAGAATTTCTTCTCCTTGACTCTCAAAAGTGGATGTGCCATTACCCAAACATTGAGTGGCAATGCAATGGCCAGAAGGTGGATGTGGTTCGAATTAAGGGGTTCTTGTGGAACTGAAGCAAAGGAAGGGGTAGGAATAATAGGTTGAACCGGGGTAAAAGAAGAGTAAGGTTTGAGTTGATTTGGGTGAGTGTTTGAGGGAGGAACAATGTACCAAACTAGAATCCCCAAGGTAATGTTAGGTAAACTCAACATAGCCATGAAAAGTGTAGAATAAATTCTAGTCATTATAAACAGGAACATCATTTGACTAGAAGGGTAATGATCTGGGAGAACTTCTTTGAGATAGTTAAGACCTGGGGGAATGGTTTCAGGTTGAAAGGGATAATGAGAGATACCATAACAAGGAAATGGTCCTTGAGGAGTAGTACTCGAAGGCTAGTTTGAGTTAGGAATAGTAGGTTGTGGAGGTGATGGATGTTAAGAAGGCATACGAGACCACTTGTGAGTAACCCATGATGCTTTAATCATGCAAAAACTAGATGAGCTAGGCTTAGTTGGAGTAGGTGGTGGACCATAATGAGAATGAAGCAAGGTGGAATATTTTTAAACTCTAGGAGAGACATTGGTGAGGGATGAGACCGTCTAATTGTCAATCATTGAAGAGATATTAAATTGAGGTGAAGTCTAAGATTTTAGATCATAGTATGTGAGTTGATGTTAGGTCCCTATAATACTAGTGATTCCCCTATTACTATTGTCATTGTAGCCCTTATAATTATTGTTGTGCCCCATAGAAGCCTATGATCCCCATATTGTTATTATTGTGCCCCATAGAAGCCCACTATTGTTATTTTTGCGCCATTATATTATTATTGTTATGTCAGCTTTGATTATATTCTAACCCCTTAGACTCCTATATATAAAAATGAGGTTTTATCATTTGTATCATCCAAGAATTATTCATTTGCGTAATGTAAAGGAGGTTTCACCCATGAAGAGGTTGATTTTGGAGTTGTTGATCTATCTTTTCTTCTATTTTGTGAGCTAGTTGCAAAACAATTGGTATTAAAGCTTTGGATTCTAGGGTTTCGCTACTTCAAACAGGTCATCATGGAATTTTTGCTATAAATTTTTTTATACGATGTTTCAAAAGCTAAAATTAAAACCCATTTTAGCTGAAATATTGATGAACCTTGTGTAGAAATTTCAAATATTGTATCACTATATTTTAGGAGATATTATCCAAGGAAGCTAGGGTTTTTACAGTCTCTCGAATTATATCTCAAACAGGTGACCTGGGAAAAATCATCATAACTTCCTCTTTGAGTATCAGATTGAAATTTTGTAACAAGTTACAGAAAGAGGACGACCTGTATCTTTCTGTGTATCGATTTCTGGACCTAAGGTCAAAACAATGACACACAGAATTTCGTACAAGTTCGCTATAATAATCTAGACTATAATCAAGGCATCGTGGGAGTTTTCTCATAACTCTTCCTTGGAGAATCCAATATTTATCAGAATTGCGGGGTTTTAAAGAGAACTTAAAGGGGTACTGCAGGATAGAATTTATGAACTTGGATATATGCAATTACATAGATACAACAGATTCAATATCGAGCTCCTGCAAAGTGAAAAAATGTGTGTAGTGTTTTTTTAAATTTTGCATTAGTTTGGTTTGAAAATTAGTTTGAAGGAATTCAAAGGGAATAATGAAGAATAATTATCATTAATTAATGCCCCAAAGAAATAAAATGGAAACACCTAGTAGGAAACCTGAAAGCTCTAGGATGACTCATGACGAAGAGGAAGAAATGCAACATGATATATCAAAATTATGAGACCAAGTGCAACAAAATTCACTCTCACAAAAAGTATTAGAAACTAAGATGGATGGTTTAAAGAAAGACATGGAAGCTAAGATGGATGGTGTGGAAGATAAGATGGATGGCTTAAAGAAAGGTGTTGAAGCTAAGATGGATGTTTTAGAAGTAAACATTGAAGATTTGAAGAAAGAGATGGAAGGTTTGAAAGGAGATTTGACAAAGTTGCTACAATAAATGCTTCCTAATGGCAAAAAGGTAGTAGAGGAAACTCATAAGAAGAACAAAAGAAATGTTAATCATGATTTCATAGAATTTAACGTTGGATTGAAGACCCACCATGTTCCAAAGATCGATATGAGGAAGTTTGATGGCAAGGATCCCATAACATGAATAGTATGACAAATAGAGAAATATTTCGATCTCCATAATGTGCAAAACACACAAAAGGTACGCATTGCAATTTTGTATTTGGAACCAAATTAGTTTGTATGGTATCCATTAAGGTAATTTTGAAGTCTATAAGGGCCTCCTAAGGAAATTATAAAACAATAATGGAAATAATAAAATAAGATTAGATTACATCATCAAATTTTAGAAGGAAAAAAGAAAAAACTACTTTTCAAATCGTATTTTCAACTTATCTCCCTATGAGTTCACTCAAATTATGAGGAGGAACACTCATTGGATGCATAATTTGATTTTTCATCCAAGGATTACCCATGTTGCATACTTTCGATGGACCCTGCTACCTGAAAAATGAGAAATACATGAAAATTGTGACTACAATAACAATTTTTCATGTATTTCTCATTTTTCATATAGCAAGGTCTATCAAACGTATGCAACATGGGTATTCCTTGGATGATGAATCAAATTTTGCATCCAAGCTCGAAATTTGAGTAAAACCTTAGGGAGATAAGTAGAAAATACAAGTTGAAAAAACAATTTTATTATTTTTTAATCATTTTACTTTTTTACCAAAAAAAGGGGCAATTTTTACAGAATTAATGATAGCACATTATGAGGATAAAAAAAGAAACACATTTTTTAGCGAATTGATAAACCTCAAACAAAGGGTTCAATGATGCAGCACATTGAGGACTTCCAAAAATTGAATATAAGGGTAAACGATATTCCATAGGAGCATGAGATTGATGTGTTCATAGGGACTTTAAAGGATAACATCCAACATGAGGTTCGCCTTTTGGAACTTGATTCATTGGAGAAGGCATTTAGGTTGGCAAGAAAAATGGAAAACAAAATTATGGCAACAAGGAAGCCTACCACTCACAACTATAAAGATGGAAGTGTTGTTGCCCCTAGCATTCCACAACCTATATGGTTGAAACCACAACAATTCGAAGGAAAAAGAGCAAAAGGGCTTTGTTATAGTTGTGATAGCAAATATATTAAAGGTCATAAGTGCACTGAGAAAAAAATATTTTACATAGATTGTGAAGAGGAGGAAGAAAAGGAACAAGACATGTCAAAAGAAGAGGATATACACCAGGAAAAAACCATGGAGAAAGAAAAAATGAATCTGATCATATCTTGTAATGCATTGGCCAGAATTACCACTCCTCAAACTATCAATATAGAAGGACATATCAAGAAGAAAAAGGTAATAATGTTGATTGATTTGAGCAGTACCCATAATTTTATTCATTGTAAGATAGCCAAGGAGTTAAATTTCTTCCTATATCTGGAACCAGAGTTTGAAGTGATGGTTGCAAGTGGAGGAAGCATAAATTTCTCTTGAAAGTGCCATAATATCAAGCTATCCATGGGAGAATATGTATTGAATAGCCCGATGCTCTCCATTCCAATGTGTGGTGTTGATGTTGTACTAGGAGTCCAATGGCTACAATATTTTGGTACAATAGGTTTTAATTTCAAGAACTTTTCATGAATTTTTTTTCGGAAGGGAAGGAAGTTGAATTAAGGGATATTGTAGGGAAATCGAGAAATATAATCATCTCTAACAGAATGAAAATCTGCTAAATAAATAACAACGCAACGTAATTTCACAATTATGTTCACTAAAGGTTTCCACATTAAAATCATTTATTTCTCTTGATCTCCAAAAAGACTTGGACAATCATTCCAAGGTATTTGAGACTCCCAAAGGACTCCCACCTATTCATGATCATGATCATGCTATTAATTTGATTCTAGGAAGTATTCCTCCAAACTAGGGGTGATTTTAGGGGCGAATGTTCGCCCTTTGGCGAAATTAAGGGGTTTTAAATTTTTAGTAGGCGAATATTTTGTATCAAGTACATTTTTACAAATCACCTCAAATAGCCCACCTTATTTTAAGGGAGAGGGTAAAAAAGGTAAATTTAGCCCTTGAAATTAGGAGTTACAACCTTCCATTCGCCCATTTTCAAGAATAGGTTTTATTTAAGTGAATCCATTCGCCCATTTTCAAGAATAGGTTTTATTTAAGTGAATCCTATGGGCCAAAGGCCCAAATACCATATTTATAAAAGAGGTATGGTAAATTAATAAAAATGTAAATAAATGAGAGGTATGGTAAATAAATAAAGCATTTTTTTTATATTTCCTCCATAAGTCACCTTATATACATGCAAGGGTGTAAACAAATAAAAATATAAGTAAAGTGGAGGTATGATAAATAAATAAAACGTCTTTTTATACTTACTCAAAAGGTATGGTAAATAAATAAAAATATAAATAAAATAGACGCATGGTAAATAAATAAAACCTCTTTTTATATTTAGTCCATAACCCTCGTTCTATTTATGAAGGCTCAAGAAAGAGGTTTTATTTAAGTGAATCCTATGGGCCAAATACCATATTTGTAAAAGAGGTATGGTAAATTAATAAAAATATAAACAAGCTAGAGGTATGGTAAATTAATAAAAATATAAACAAGCTAGAGGTATGGTAAACAAATAAAACATTTTTTTATATTTACTCCTTAAGTCACCTTGTATTTATGAATGGTATGGTAAATTAATAAAAATATAAATAAACGAGAGGTATGGTAAACAAACAAAACATTTTTTTTTTAGATTAATACCATGAAAAAAACATTATTAACCCTAATATTAGTATTAATAAAAATAAAAATGGCACATGGTATTGACCCATGGTATTCACCAAAATGGCACATGGTATTGACCCATGGTATTCACTTGGAATGAAGCCTATTTAAATGGGGGAATTAAACCAGAATAGATCCATCTTTACTCTAGATCTACTAACCCCCGAGAGGTATCAAATATCGTGATATGCAAACTAGCATAGAGTGAAAAAATATTTGATCCGATCAAGAGTAAAAATGGATGTTGTAATTTAATGTATGTTAAACATTTTAGCTTGGTTAAAATAAAAATCAACTATTAATT